>APFE031230064.1:400809-413544 GCA_000404065.3 Pinus taeda
TTATGTTATTTAGTCATTATGTTATATAAATATCAATGTTATTTAGATTTTAAGGTTTATGATATTAATATTATTTTATTATATTCTAGGTTTTATAAATATTAATATTAATTAGATTATGTTTTATAGATATTAATTTAATAATATTAATTTATAACATTAAAATTAAAGTAAAATCAAGTTTCATTTTGTATCTTTCTGGCCGACCTGTGCTGTTCCTTCATTATTCATTCCCTCTTGAGTATTTATTTCTTCCATCCTGCTCTTCTTTTATCATCTCTCTCTTAACCCTGATGATGGATCCCATTTGGGATTCGAAACGTTGGTGTAAAAATTCTCTTACTGTGGATTCTCTGATCAAACACTCAAAAAGCACAAACCACAGATCTCTGAAATCCAAAGCTATTCAAGTTTTCCTCCATATTCTTGTATGTTTCATTATATATGCATTTGTATGGTTAACACACATATGGTCCTGTGTTGTTTATGAATATAGATCTTTGTTCTTCAATAGTAGTATGTTGCTGTGATTCCTCAGGTGCTCTTTGAAGCTGGGCAGACGAAGGAGAAGTGGAAAATATCTATCAGGAAGGAGAGGAATCAAACAAGGAAATCAAGCGCAAGACTAAGGTTGGTCTCCTTTGTTCCACTCTTATCTATTTTCATAAAGGAAAACAAAAGTAGACTCTACTTGTTTGTTTCTAAGATAGCTACTAGTCTTAGTGGGAATAGCAGCATCCGAGTGGACACTATTCCCAGTAACAAAATGGCGACTCCACTGGGGATCGACTAGATTGTTTGTTAGCCTATCTTTGTTTCTTTTATAAACTTACAGACGGGCTTTGAAGCAAGCCAAAGCTAGCTCGAACTGCATTTGTTATACAAATGCAAAGTAGATCAATGTTGCTTCAGTCTATCTCCGGGTTTTGTTTATGAATTAAACAATCGATCTGCAAATAGTCTAATTTCCCTAAGTGGTGGCTCTAGTAACCTCGTTAAATCAACCCTTGTGATTTACATATACTGAACATCACTTACTCGGCCTAAATCCCTGAAGTGAATTGCAAATTGTGAGTAAAAACTATTTCAAAATCTTGCACTGGTACCATCGCACCCTGCCTTCAAGGCAGTATGTATGCATCGTACTTCCCAAGTGCAGTAGTTGCGTTGCATACAGAATTCACTGTGTGACAGGCGCGATGGTCAGGGAAGGTTAACTTTACCTTCAAGCGTTGGTTTTTCCTCACTAGTTTTAGTCCTATTAAGGAGTTTTGTTGTCTGTGGTCAGTGTATCTATGTAAAACCCCCTTCCCTTACATTATTCTGCCTCCATGGTGCAAAGAACTGTAAGTGTTTTTATGTATTGTGCACCATTTTCAGTTCTCTTTTGCAAAGAAGTAGCATAGTTGAATTGTCGTTTCTTGATCTGAAAGTGTCATAGCTGTCATTTTCAGTCATAGAAGACAATCCCATTGTTCTTGATAGTCGATTATACAGTTACTATTGCATATGATTTGAATTAATAGTTTTTAAAGTGTCGAAAAGAAATTTTCATTTCGAAATCGCAAAGTGTCTCTCTTACCTTCACTTTATTTTGAAAAGAAATTTGTTGAGTATTGTCGCTTTGAAAATAGTTCAGATTTTCACTTTGCTTTCTTATTGTCATTCATACTTTAAGAAGGCTGAAAACAAATACATGCATGTGCATTTGCATTTAGACTGCTTGGTTTGATTTAGGACAGTGCATTTAGCATGTGCTCTGTGCTCTTTGTTGAAAGATTCTTAAACTTTATTTCCTTAGTAGCTAGGATTTTCATTGCCAAAAGAAGATTAAACGTTTGTTTATCATCTTAGATTGAATTTTAGGAATTGTATACACATCACGTGGTGAACCTGAAACACAAATTTTTAAGCAAGATCAACTTAAAATAAATTTAATGAATCTAACAATGCTTTGGAACCTAACGCAAAACATCTAGAGGTCTAGGCTAGAGACGTATTCCGGCGTCGTAAAACCTAGTAATTGTTGTTTTCATTGTTGGCTGGGTGATTTCTCCACTCTGAGACGGAAAGTGCCAGTATAGACTTGTGCTCCCATGTACCGTCGAGTATATATTGGAAGACCACAATAGGCTGCATCCTTTATCCTTAGGAAGCCGTGTCTACCACCCTATCGACCGCAATGCATTGAACACAGCATTCGGGAAGATTGGCTGCTGTACTGTAAAAAGTATTCTACAGTTTTGTGATTTCTTTGGTAATCACCTCTACCTAGATTTCCAGAGAAGTCTATTTTGCTCCTTTTCAGACTCCTTAAAAGAAAAGGTCCTCTGAGCACTTGTCACTTCAGGCTCACTAAAAATTGAAGCTATATAGATGGATGTATAACTAGTTTGATGACACCTTGCTTTGGCCATCGAAGACACTAGATGTAGGAAAATGTTTCTTTAGCGACCACATTTAGTTTCATATCTATAATCCATGTGTATATATAATCTATAACATGTATTATTTTTATTATGATCACTTAAAAACTCTATTGTAACTCTTAAATTCTTTGGCTATAAATTCTAAAGTGAGTGGTTCCATAATGTTTCATAACTTTTTTCACATAAATGTTTGATATTGATGGTTTGAATATATACATTGTGATTTGAGTAACTACTACACATCGTATCTTAGTATACCCTTATTTTTGTTGATCAAAAGTCATCCCACCTGATTCCATAGAATACTCATTGTTTTTCATCATCATGTCCCATGCTATAATTCCCACTAGAAATAAATCAATAATTTTATCCATAAAACTTACTCTGTAAACCACTCCATTTTCAATTTTATCAGCAAGCTTTCATGTCGGGGTTTTTATCTCAATGATATCAATTGTGCAAGTTTGTTGAACAAGCTTCATTATATTATGCTTTTCATCTGCACAAGATTAATCCACTCCATTTTCGGTTTTATCACTGTGCTTTCATGTTAAGGTTTTGATCTTAATGATATCAGTTATGCAAGTTCATTGAATGGGCCTCATTATATTAAGCTCTTTGTTTGCAAAATATTAACACCCGAACATCAAACTGCAAGAAGAATAAATTACATGTATGATGAATCACTTGGCAAGTAGAGTCATTACATGGTCATGAGATAGTGGACAACTATTGATGGTTCCCTCAGAGTCACCCAGTTGGACAATTGTGTGAAGAGGGTTCGCAATTTCTTCCATGGGGGATTCTTTCTTCTTCTGTGGATTTGGTTCCTCCATTTCTTTTACTTTTGGCCTATCCTCAGACATCGCTCTTGTTACCTTAAAGATTGACCATGTATGTACACACTTTCTCTAAATCCTCCACAATGAAAATGTAATTTGAGTTTTTAGTGTATATGCAATTGCAATGATTTCTCTTTGCTACTATTCGAAAATGAATCTTAACTAAGGTCGTATTAAATCAAGATTTTAATATTTACTATTTAGGGAGAACCAAATCAATGCTATATGCCCTAAACTAAACGAAGTAGTCACCCACTGATCTTAGTGTCTTTTTTGTCATTGATGACCCTCCTTTGCAATTGACTAATTTTGGGGAGAAACATCCCTTTGTGCCCTTGTTTATCTATATTTTCGAAGTAGTTTGCTGATATTAATGGAAACTAATCTGATGGTTTCTGGGAATCAATAATACATAAGATATTTTTCCTTTACAAACTACTCTATGACCATTCATTTCATAAATTCAATATTCCTTCCTTGCATGATCAAATGTTTGATGAATCATATGCATTCCTAGAGTTTCGATTTAAAGGAAATTTGCAAGTTAGCCAATTTTATCAATATGAGAAACATCATTATGCAACGATGGATAGATAATTGTTTCTCGAGAGTTATCATTATGAAATTTAGTATTCAATTCCCAACCTATTAATAAGATTTATACATCTACAATTAAATATTTTAATAAAATTTTGGATACTTCTTCTGTCCACACCTCTGTATTCTTTGCAAATCAGGGCATGCTCAAAATACCCCTGTTTCCATGATAAAAACACATACATTTCATTAACTATTTTGTTTTCTTCACATGAATTTCAGTCATTTCTAGTCATTTGGTTGTTTTCAAGGTTTGTTTTTCACGTCTCTGGGTTTGAATTTGATTTCTTAAGAGAAACAAGACCTTTGAGAAACACAGTGACTAAATTACTCCTGAATTGTTGCAATATGGGTCTGCTTTCAAAGCTTACCCTTGCTGGATTCAACAGAGGTTTTTGGGAGAAATTAAAATAAACAAAGAATAGAATGAGAAACAACTTAAAATAATCAAGAAAAACAATTAAATTGCTTCTACCCCTCTGTTTTATGCAAAATACTCTACTACAACAAGCATTTAACAATTACAGTATACAACTCCTATGAGTGAATGAAACAACTAATAATAAATTCACACTATAAATTAGACATAGATGTTTTAAAATTTGACACATATTTTCTTGGGGTGAAAAATACTCTAGTTTGCATTGTTAGTAGCTCAAAAATCAATATTTTCTGTTCACATGAATAATTAAATCCAATAGGAGTTTTTCTCATCTAACAATGATCCTTTCTTCCAGTGAGTTTTCAGAGTATTCAGTTTAGGGTGTTGAGCTAGATTGGACCTCTTCCTTCACCCGAAATTGAATGCATGAACTCCACCTAGACCCATCTTCTCTTATGCCTTTTTTCCATAAATATAATGTGTTGCTGGTGGTTAGGGTTTCCTAATGTAAGTTCCTGGTATCTTTCTATAGGATACATGAAAACGTGGCATTTTGTCCATGTCAGCTAACTTTTAATTTATGTCTTTATTTCTATGATTTTCTTTATGAATGAGGGTTAGAGTACAATATTTGATGATCGTAGATGTCATTAGTTTAATATAGTCAACATAAAATACATAAAATAAATAGAATGCAAAAAGGATTGTAGTAGTAAAATAGACAATTTTTTGTGGTAAGGAGAAATAAAATTAATATATGAAACAAAAGCACATCAATAGTCGAATACAAACACCTAAGAGTGCCCTCTCCAATAGGCATTTTGGTTAGGAGCCTCAATAGTAAACATCTTAGTTTCCTCAATAAAATTCAACACTTTGACTTATCTAAATAAGAGCAGAGATCATCTTTAAGAAAATGATACATGAGGTAGCTAGACTACGTTGAAGACATGCTACTTCAACTGATTCTGCAAGGTGACTCCATCACCATGTTGAGCCTATCACTATGTTGCACCATCATACCATGTCCAACATCACTAAGCTACACCATGTTGCACCATCACAATGTTCAACATCACTGAGCCACACCATGTTGCACCATCACTATGTCCATCATCACTGAGCTACACCATGCTACACTATCAATATGTCCAGCATCACTAATCTACACCATGTTGCACCATCACTATGTCCAACATCACTAAGCTACACCATGCTGCACCATCACTATGTCCAACATCATTGAGCTACACCATGTTGCACCATACATCCTGTACCCATCACTGGTACTATGTGAACTATGTTGCACTACGCATCTCGTACCCATCGCTGCTACTGTGTGCACCATGCTGCACTATGCATCCTATACCCATCGATTCTACTCTGTGCACTATGCTGCACTATGCATCATACTGTCATATACTATGATGTCTATATTGTTACATCATTCATCATAAGACCAAGATGGCTAGCTATAGTGATATGTCCTGTGCCCTAGCACATAGAAATGCCAATGTCTTCTCCTCTATGAAAATGTTAGAGTGACATCAATAGGCTTTTGTTAAGGCAATGATTGAATCTATCATTCATGATTGTGTTTCAATCAAAATAATAGTTAGAACATCCTTATTTAGAACAACTTTAAGGATAGCTGAAGGTGTCGCTTCTTTATCTTAGCGTTTAAGTGTGAGAGCATTCCTTCCATGACAGCGAGGGTATACCTTGTGTAAAACACTCTTCTAAGACAATGTTTAGGTGGAATCTCCATTAGGCAACGTAGTAACTAAGTTTAGGGCATATCCTCTCCCTTACTCCTGCAACTAGGGTTCCTGCCCTCATTTCCATGGTTGCGTATTTAGCGCATCTCCATAACTACAGTTAGGCATCCTTTAGATAGCCAGGTTAGGGTAGCATATGGGAGACTCTTTACTGTGGTTAGGGTATCCCTTTTGCTACATCTAAGGGTTGTATCAAACCCTCCCAAAATAGTGTATAGAATAGGGAATGTAAGGTATGTTAACACTACATTTAGGATCAGCTATTAGGCCTCCTTCACCATGCTAGATCTCCCTTTGAACTATGGCCAAACCTTCACAAGACATCTGGCTAGGCTTCATTATGACAACGGCTAGGGAATCCTTCTTTTGCTGTGTATAGGGTATCCTTCTAGACCTGCATTTTTCCCTTAGAGATTCTTCTTTCGACTAAAACCAAAAACAAGTGGAGAAGAAGAAATCTCAAAAGATTTTTGGGTACAAATGACTAGTAAGGTACTCATATTTATACAAAAATGTGGAGCACAAATAGGGGAAATTTAGTTGTTGACCAACCTTGACGAATTGTCCCATAATACAAATAAATTCATATCTCCATGAATACTTATCAGAATCAGATGATCTTCAGATAAATCCTACACCTATCAATGAGAGGAATCCAAAAAAAAATCAACTACCATAAAGAAGATGACCCACATGTAGTTTGGCCCTAGTTTCCAATTTTAACAATTTTCAATTGTACCAAGTCCAATCTCCTTGCGGGAACAAAATTGCTCATGAGAAACCTGGAATTTAGATTTATTGGTGCAAAATCTAAATGTACAATAAGTTAGAAATCAAATAGATGTTACATGGCATGATACTTGCAGGGTTATAGTTGGTTGGAAATTATTTATGGTAAAGGAATTATAATGCCCAAGATAGTACACTGGTCAAGGTGGATACATGTAGTTTATTTCAAGCTTAATCTTAACTATCTAGTTACAATTAAGTGTGCCTTGCATATAGTGTTATCCACTTACACAGATTAGTATGTATTACATAAGAAATCATGTTCAAGATTCCGTTAGAGTGAGCATGCATGCCTATTGTTGGTGAAGAATGGGGCCTTGTTATTGCTCAAAACTCTCACCATGTTTAGAATTCTAAACCATAAATGTAAGAGCATAGAGGAAACTTCTCACTAACGCTTCTAAGGTCAAAGAAGGTGGCTTGCCTAGTAGTTGCCTCCAGGATCATATGATTATGGCATCTTTAGAATTTTCAATGTAGTGAGAATTTGAGTGGTGACATGACATTACTTAAAAGAATGGTACATCTATTTAATTAGTCTTTAGATATGGATAAATAGGTTTGATCATGGGCCTTCATTCTCCTTTCCAGTTGTAATTTGTTCTTGGGATTTGTTGTCAATACAATTAGTAGGTTGACCCTCTTCTCTTTTATATTTCCATACATTCTGGATTCGAAGAATTTTGGAACCCATGACAAATGTGTTATTCCTTTATTTAAATTCATTTTTTTTGTATTACTAGTATCTTTCCAATCAGCTAGAGTCTTCTACATGAAGTTCGGATCTAGCTAGCTCGAAGCTGGACCAAATGGAGTTTTAATAGATCTTAATGATATACATTGTTTTGATTATAATATAGGAAATTTATTAGATCAAATGACCTTGACATTTTAGGGTGGATTTATCGAGGAATAATGACATGTATTCCTGATCCTAGCACGAACCCTAATTGGACTTGATCGCAAGTGATGAAGTTGTTGAACATCATGCATCCTACTCATAGGGAGTATGGCAGTACATGATGCACCCATCAATAGTGCTATGGTCCCTTACCACTTTTCCTAACTCATTAGCCATACGAGAGGTACTTCCCATGTGTCCCAGACTACATGGGTAGGATGATGTTGGAACTCCATATGGGAAAGAATATATCACATCCTACTCACAACCACACATAGGGAAAGGAGAAACCACATCCTACAAACATATGTCACAACCACGCGTAGGGAAAGGATAAACCACATCCTACAGTCACATGTCACAACCATTGTAGGGAAATGGTGCACCACATCCTACGCACATGCAAACCACCAAAAGTAGGGAAAGGATGAATTGCATCCTACATGCATGCCAATCATCAATGGTTGGAAGGATCCTACACATGGGGAAAGGATGAACCACGTCCTACCGATATGTCAACCATCGATTGTAGGGAATGAGCATCCTGCATGTGGGCAAAGGATGAACCACGTCCCACCGATATGTCCACATGTGACAACCAACAGATGCCTATATGCATATCTCACTAGGGTGTCCATACGAGAAGGTGAACCACTCATCTTGCTTATATGCCATAGGAGAAGGTGAGCCACTCACCCTATGAATATCTCATCAATCATAGGGCAAGTTCAGCCACTTACCCTACACACATGTGTTATCAATCGTAGGGGAAGGTGAACCACTGACCCTACACACATGTGAATCATCATGGGGTATCACAAGGGAAGGTGAACCACTCACTCTGTACACAACATACCTTTAGGAGAAGGTGAACCACTCACACTATGGCTTCTTATAGCTAAAGAAGTACCCCAAGCCCGCAAGAGCTCCTAGAGCTTAATGTTCAACCAAGACCCTCATAGTAAGGTTTATCCATGACTTCTCGCCTCTCTTTGAAAGAATCTTTCTAGGAGTCTTTGAGAGGGATGGTGGTAACCATGTACATCCATCCTATATTGTTGGAGCTTGATCATATCCCAAATGAAGTGGTACCTAATTCCAATCGGTGGTTCCCAATATGTGCTCAAATGACTTACTGAAAAGCTTTCTCAAATGTCTTCATAATAGACCATTCTTGCTACTTTATTCATTCATCGTCAATGGAGTTCCTAGAACCACAAAATTTAGTCTTTAATTCATCCATACAAAAAAGGTGGATCTCAGGAGATACATGACATATTATCAATATAGCAATGTTCGATAGTGAACTTCAAATCATAGATAATAGAGTCATAGGCATACCCCAGTAAGCAATTGTCTAATATATGAGGCTTATCCATAAAAATAAAAAGGGATCCAAAAGGTATATGAATGCAAACCAACAACTTTTAAGGGCAGGGAAGAATGCAACATGGTAAGGTCTTCCACCTTAACTTTAAGAGTCAACTTCTTCTTATATTTATAAACATGAGGATCATCATCATCAGTTACTGTATATTTATACTCTGATTGACATATCTCATCCATACATAAACATCAAGATATCTGCAACCTATCCTTCTGAGGTGACAGAGATCATCAAAGTCATCATACCCAACTGACATAACTTACATTTATCAAAATTTATTGGATAAGAAAAGTCATCATGGATTTTATCACTCCCTCTAAAGACTTGCTTCAGGTGTTCGCCTAGCCTTGAATCATCAAATTACTCAATTCATGATTTCTTATTTAGGCATCCATATCATTCTTCAAGGTACCTCTATTTCCTTACACATAAGGGTTGTTACAAGGAACTACTTCAAAGTGATATACACTTCTTCTCTTAATGGCCAGACTTCCAAGGGTGCCCAAAGTTGCCAAGATGACTTCTACCAATATGGTTTCATTAGGTGCTAGGCTTCTTCATACTTTCCCTTTTAACATTCTTTGATCTTTGATTAGAACCTTAGACTTTAATCTAAAGAAAATCAGATTAGAGTTGTAGACTTCACTAAGAAAGATTGTTTCCAGAGGTACTCATTGTATTATCCTTCAACAATTGTCATTTCTTCTATCTCAATTACAATACTTCAAGAGAACCAGACTGATTGAAAAAGAAATTATGGAAGATCAGATAATCATAGAGCACCCTCAGATCTAATTCTTTACTCTAGAGTATTTACACTTCTTCATTGGTTGCTAGGCACCTTATGGGTATGCATCTTACCTTTCCAACACTAGCAAGTCCCAGCGAGGAGTATGGCTACAAAGATCATTTATGATCTTTGACTCCTTAAGGCATTATTTTGGTAGCATATGTGCCTACAACATACCTCTTTGTACAACATCAACAATTTGTGAGGACTTTTGGCTATACATGTTGAAGAATAGAATTCTGACATAAGAGGTCATATCAGACTTAGTTTTTTCTTGAGTATGATTAAAATAACATATGCACAACCACGATGCCCTGTAACAAAATTTAAATAAAATTCTCAAAAGCTTTCTTCTAGATGTCAATCACCTCTAGGCTACAAGCTTTGATCAGATTATAGATTTGTTGTAGATTAATGCACAGATACAAGGTGTTGTTCCTTTCGTCGTGACTATCCTCTCGTTCTCAAATTATAATTTTATGCTGCTGTGCGAAACTGTAGAGAAAGGTGATGAGTTTTAACTGCAGATCCATCGTCATAGGTCTTCTTTTCATATAGGAGACTCAACTCCCTTTTCTTTATGATACAGGTTTGAATTTCATTGTGATTAGAATAATGGAACATTGCTCCTTCTTTTCTAGTTTTTATTTGAATGATGAGGAAAGAGAAGTTCAAACTACCTATGCCCATGACTTGTTCCCAATTTTAATTGTGAAGCCTTGACATCAGAATTTCAATATGATATTGTCATCAATAATGTATCAAAATATCTTAAATATCTCGGATTGCACGTATGCCATACCAATACTTCTCCTAATGTTGACGGTAAGTATGTATGTGTGATGATGACAATGTTAACTTTCCTGCAAATGAGATGAAAAAATAGTGTTCTTTATTGTATAGGGACAAGAGGTCACACATACTGCAGGCTTCTTATAACTATACAATGCACATCAACTTGCTCATTTGGGATGATGATAATACAAAAATATGAACCTGATTGCCATGTATTACGTATGATTCAGTCATACCAAAGATGTTGTCTATGATATACTGCTTGAAGTCTGTAGCTTTTCATGGTGTCTTCCAAAAGATGAAGCGTTACAATATGTACTCGAATTTTACAAAGCATCAATAAGTGTGCTTAGATTCCATAGTTCAAAAAAGGATACTTGAATGCCAAATATTGAGGATGGATGATGCCTGGTATATGATCAGACTGACCAAGCTCAGAACATCCTTCTTCACAGATTAAGATCTCTGTTCAACTAATTAAATAGATCAAATAATGTTGAAGTTTTAGGACTTCAAACATTGATACTTGGTCTGAGGAAACCCCTTTTTTTGTTGACTTCTTGTCTGTCCTTCAATTTGTAGAGGTAAGAATTCCTTCTCAATCAAGGATGAAGACGTAGAAATCCTTAACTATTATACTTTCTTCACTTGGGCAGATAGCTTAGAGAGTAATCACAAGATTAATTGTTGAATAGCTGCTTTTTGTACGAAACAAAGGACAACTTCAAAATATTTCCAAATAGAAATTCGAGCCTCTGAGAAAACACTATTAATTTGACCCCCCTAAATTGTAATATGTTGAACCCAGAACTCCGATTAATTTGAAAGATAACTTGCCTTGGTGTGAGCTATTAGATTGGAACCTCAATCCTCCAGATCAGGGAATATATGCCCTTCAAAATATTTGCTTTATTTAGAAAATATTTAAGCCTAGTCATAGATACTATGACTAGAAATCATGCCTTAAATGAGGCCTTAATCTTTATAGATTATCCTTCCTTACTAGGGCCTGAAACTAATTACTTAGTGATTTATTTCTATCTTTCTTGGGCTTTTCCTCACTTGAGCTCTGATACCATGTTAATTTGTAGGTTAACACATTCTTTGCTTAGGTCTATTTCTTCAATATTCAATGTTAGCCCATTTATCAGACCATATCATTTCCACTAGCAATCATATGAATCATTACTGATAGTAACTGAAGAAAAAACATAAACAATAGATCTAGAAGACAAGGAAGATGAGAGAACACAAGGATATGGATCAAGCTAGGGAAAAACCCCAACATGGGGAAACCCTTGATCAATTCTTCTTACTATTAATATAAAATGTTCAGCATAGAGAGTACAATAATTTAAGGAAATATTGACTTTCCAATTTGGAGATTTAATATCACTATCGTTAGATACATAGCTAACTCAACAATGCAATTCTGGAGAAGACAATTTGTTCCCTCTTAGGCTTGAGTCATACAGTTGTAAAAGCTTTTGTATTCTGGTGTTCTTTGTTAGGGTTTGATGGCAAGCTATTATAGCCATCTTTCACTCCTACTAGATTTTCTTCCTTCTACTTTATCTGCCTACATACAAGCACCCTCATCTGATGTTACAAGTCTTGTCACTGGTAAAGTTTGTTGGTACGCTGCTACAACACCCTTTCCTCACCTTCCAAACCTCTTCCTGGACTACAACCTCCTTCCAAACACTCTTGCTCCAATTCGTTGTTGATGTGGGCTAGTAACTAGTTGTCGGTTTTAACCCCGTACAGAAATTACCTGCATACGAATTCTAAATCACAAGAAAAATAAAAATGTGAGAGCATAACCCATAAAACACATATACACAGAGATTTCCCACTGGATCTCAAAACCGAGACTACCAGCTTGATTTTTCATTATATTCCTTTCAATGTTACAATACATATTTATACATGCCGAAGCATCCAATACCATGGACCGAAAACCATCGAGTCCAAACCTGTGGACCGAAAACCATAGGTAGGTTCGCCCAACCTAATATAGGGTCCAAAAAAAAATTTTCTCGGGG
>APFE031230066.1:0-18525 GCA_000404065.3 Pinus taeda
ACCTACAAATGACCCTCCATGCTCTTTAAATAGAGATCATGGACCAATCGGGTGTTAAGCCACGGATCAAGTGTCGGTAATACCGAGGAGAGAATGAATTGTCAGGTCACTACATATCGTGACCATCGGATTGTAAGTTACAAAAGTACATAGTAAAGAAACACACTTTACCTAACTCTATACTAGACCAAGTTATACTTAACTATTTCCCATGTGTTGGAATATCCTAACACTGATGCCAAAAGGGCCAGTAGTGTAGGGATTTGTTTGGCTAACTAACGTTGAACTTGTTTCAGGACCCCACAAGCCAACATATGGTTCTGTTGTTGGGACCAAAATCTACATAAGAGATGTGTGATGTTGTATCATTGGAATCTAGCTAAGAAATAAATTGAAGGCTGGTTGGACATAAGGATTCATGAGTTTGCAGGAGATGAAAATAGATACCCGCAATTGTCAAAAGAATAGTGGTTGGACTGATACCTATATATGGAGATCCACGAAATCTTTTTTACCTCCTTTCCTATTGAAATATACGAGTGGATGGTGAATCTAGCAGATATCCAAGGAAGGTGGAAACTTAATGGTCCTATTGTGTGGACACCAGAGCTAGTGTAAAGGTTTGACGCGTCGAAGGATAATATCGCACGCATTGTCGATCATTGGCTTGATCACGTCCTAGGAGGATTTGTTACTAAGTTTTCGTTCAACACCTTAGTTAGCTATAGCGAGGTAGAGGGATGCTTTTTCAAAGGATTGTGAGGTAAGTACATAAAATATTTGAATACTTGGATTAAGATGTTGTTGTGCAAAAAATGGGTTATGCAACTACCTTCATGTTTGGGACTACACGAAGCAGAAGATTTTACAGAAATGAATGAAATAAGGGTCCAGAGCATAGCCCCTTGATTTCTCCTCCATGAGGGGACGAAGAAAGGATCGCGAAGCTCTCTCTGCCAGCTGTTATTCAGTTGATAAAACAAGGATTCCTATGAATAACACCTCTACCCACAACACCACTGGCTTAACTGCCATCACCTCTGACTTCACCTGTACCACCTCCACCTCCACTACGATTTAGCATGGTGAACACAATGAAGTTTCCTTTGTTCAAAGGCTTGGGAAATGAGGACCCAGAGCAATTCTAGTTCATTGTATGGGTTGTATGCGAAGGTCAAGGTGTTATAGATGACCATATAAAGAAAGTGACACTTGTTAGTGCTCTGTACGATCTTGCGCTAACATAGTATATTAAGTACTCCAAGGATAATCCAAATGTGAGAGTAGCAGACATCCAAGAAGCACTAAACGAGGAATTTAGCAGGCCTAAATCTGAAGCACAACTAATTGTGGGCTTCAAAGAGATGGAGATACGAGAAGGCAAGACACCGTGTGAATTGGATCAAAGATTGAAGTGTCAAATCCATGAAGCCAAAATGAATTTGACATATGGACAACATCGCAAGTGGTTTGTGGCTTCGCTACTACCCTGCTTAAGGAGTGCGATGTCGTAGCGAAAGATAACAACTCAGGTAGAGGCCTTGGAGATTTCCATGAGGCTACATGAGACTCTAATGCAAGAGCCTAATCTACGAGTTTAGAAAATCCACGCATAGTTGTGGAATTTGTGCCTTGAGATGCAAATTCTGAAGCAATATAGGACGGTTCAACCAGAGGTACATGAGTAGGTATGGTGCTTGAAATGCAAGAGTCAGGATCATGACAAGGACCACTACCCCGTCTTTACAAATTACCTTCCAAGAGGAGGACTGATGTCTTTAAGGCTAGAAGCTCAAGCATGACCTAGAGTGGTGCCTACCTTATGGTGCGCTATCTATCACATAGATGGAAAACATGCCACAAATAACTCTCACTTGCTACAAGAGTATGTGAAAACACCGCAATAGTTATTCTGAAACTTTTGTAGGTCAGTAGGACATGATGAGCGTACTTGTAGGAGCTATGAATTGATGGTGGATAGAACTCCCACCTACAGGGTTCAAGTCGAAATGTGACCCCTTGACTAGAATGCAGGGATGGCACAGGCAGGTTTTCAGGGGCGCAGATGAGGCTGAGGTGGAGGAGGACCTACTAGAGGTCGAATACAATTGATTTAGTACAATTACAGAGGGCCAGGACACTATGCCCGTGATTGCACGAATCTAATGCGCTCGTCGTGTAAGTATTGCACGTTGTTTGATAATGAAACAAAGGATTGTCCTACGCTAATAGGTAGGATACGTGAAAAAGGGGTGGTACTACCTCCCTCAACTCAGAAGCTGTAGATGATGAGGTCTGAGCTATGCAAGGAACATCTAGACTTAAATATAGTGGTCCGGAGTGGAATCATGCTAGGAGATGACAAGGAGAAATAACCATAAGACAGTACATGGGTTCATAATGCCCCAATAAAAGAGGTTAAGTTTAATTTGGAGCCTGCACATGAAATATTCATGGAATCTAAGAAGAGCTTCAATGAGGCCTCCACTTCGGGAAGCAAGGATAAACCAGAGTTGGAGATGGACCCCTCTATGCTTAGAAATTTCCTAGAAACCTATATGAAGTTACTGTGTGACAGGAAGGCTATGAAAGGGTTACAAGAACTCATCAATAGATGTGTTGGGACCGTGCCAGGAGAACTGCACATAGTCTAAAAGATCAGTAAGCATAAGACAAGGACGGGGCATGAAATGAGACTCACCACATAGATCGGAGAATACGAAATGGATCAAGTCATTTTGGATTTGGTATTAGATGCGAATGTTCTACTGAAATAGAAATGGGAGTGAATGCGGAGACCTCTATTACAAAGGTCTCTAATTCAACTAAGGATGGTGAATCAACAGAAAAAAATACCCATGGGGTGACTGGAGGGAGTGACTATGGATATTGAGGTAGTGAGCATATTAGCAGACTTTGAAGTAATAGAGATTATTGATGATGACAATCCATACCATGTGCTCCTGGGAATTGATTAGGTTACTAATATGAATGGTCTAATCAATCTGAAGAAGTGAAAGATGATCTTTGAGAAGAAATCACTACGAGCAATAATACCCCTCAATCCTACTAAAGGATCGGGCTATACGGAACGAGTCCGCAACTATGAGAGTGATGATGATTTGGACTACATATATAGGATAATAGCGCGAGACCAAGACTAGGCGAATCCCACCGTGGATGGATGGATTACATGGGAGCATGATATTTCTTACACTTCGGACTCCAACGAAGAAATAGAACGCTGGAAAAATAGCAACATGATGACCCGGTGGCTGTGCTGTGTGTCGTCCAAGGTAAGATATCTACCTATTTATGATTGTCTAAATGAGGTAGATATCTTTTTTGATGCATTTGAAGGAGAAGTGCTAGAAAAGCAACGCTTCTAGGAATTGTACTGGGCATTGCGCGCTACGACTGCAAGATGGTGGGGTACGCACAAGGGAAGTATTGATGATTAGTGCTAATGTAGGAGAGTGAGAACATGATTTGGGAAGCCTAAGATGCAACTAATAGACAAGTACAATGGGCAGAATTATCCTCGTGTGCGTCTAGCGAAATGGACGTAGGCCTATGGAGAAAATGCACACCCTAAGTGGGTTCACCTATTTTGTCATACCCTGGATGTTATCCCAATGAATTGGTATATAGAAACACATCTCTGCCATGGGACAGGTGAATGGGATATCCTGCATGAGGGATCCATGATGACATTCAGTTTTGAGGATGGATTTGATTGTATTGATGAAGCGCTACAAGAGGTGAAAGCAACCATCTTTAGGATACCGCAGGATCCTTCAAAACTGACTCAGCCTAAATGGGCTACTCACCTAAATCGTGTGCTAGAATATTATAATGTAACTGCTAAAGAAGATGACGAGGATCCATAGAAGATTAAAATTGAAGAGATGAGAGGCCACCACAAGGTTCAGGGACCATAGATTGAGAACCCTGACATAACTACGTTGGTGAAAACTAGACATGTGAACATTGCTACGGAGGCAGAACCCAAGTTCGTGAAGATTGGAGACTACTAGGATGACGTGAAGGTAGATAAGCTCGCTAAATTACTCTGTGAATATCAAGATTTATTCCCTACTAAGTTTACAGATTTGAATGGAATAATCGCAGATCTAGGAGTGATGAAGATCACGTTAAAACCCAACGCGAAGCTAGTTAAGTAGAGGCCTTACCACCTAAATCTGAAATACAAGGAAAAGGTCCACTTAGAGCTAGAGAAAATGTTAGCATCAGGCATCATTGAGCCTATGGAGGAATCCAATTGGGTAAGCCCAATGGTGGTGCAACAGAAGAAGCAGAAGGATGAGATAAGGATATACGTTGATCTCAGAAAGTTGAATGATGGTTGTATGCATGATCCTTTCCCAACTCCCTTCATAGATGAGGTGTTGAACAATGTAGGTGGCCAAAAAGAATACTCCTTCATTGATGGGTTCTCTGGGAACCACCAGATCAAATTCACGCCAGAGGATAGGAGTAAGACAAACTTTGTGATTGACTGGTGTTGCTTTCAATATATTGTAATGTCGTTTGGGTTGAAGAATGCACCTGCTATCTTTTTTCTCATGCTTGTTGTGACATTCAAGGAATTTATTCATAAGTTCCTGGAGGTATATTTTGATGTCTCAATTGTATTTGGACTGGCTAAGTGCCATGTAGCGGACCTGTGCTTGATGCTGGATACCTGTCGAAGATATGAGATCGCACTCAACCTCAAGAAGTGTCTGTTTTGCATTCCTTTTAGGAACCTGTTGGGTCATGGGGTTTGTAGACAAGGACTAATGGTGGACCCCATGAAGATCGTGGTGATTCTGAGCTTAGAAGCATTGAGGAGTGTGAAACAACTGTGTGACACTCTAGGACACACGGGATATTACAAAAAGTTTATCAAGGGCTATGCCCAGATCACCGTGCAAATGGAAAAATTGTTGAAGAAGGATGCCACGTTATACTAGAATGATGAATGTAAGAAAATCTTGGACATATTGAAAGAAAATATGGTTATTGAGCTGATTCTAGTCTTCCTGAATTGGAAGAAAGAGATTCATGTACATGTTGATGTGCCATGTATAGTGTTGGGGGCAGTGCTAACACAGGATGGTGGAGAAGGTTTGGATCACGCTATCACAGTCACAAGCCCCAGATTATCCAAAGCAGAGAAGAACTATTCTACCACTGAACGTAAGGGGCTAGCTATGGTGTACAGGCTCTAGAAGTAACGACACTACTTGTTAGAAGGCCACCTTAAGATCTATACGGACCACTCCACATTGAACTACCCGGTCAATAATCCTGTGTTGGGGGAACAAATTTGTAGGTGGCTCTTATTGTCCCAAGAGTACAATTTTTAATTTGTTGTGAAGCTTGGACAATTGAACAGAGCACCAGACCATTTGTCACACATCGAAACATGGGAGGAACCTACTAATTTGGAGGAAGGATTACCTGACGTGTAACTCTTTACTGTACACATTAGAAATGGAAATTTTGAGGATATAATACACTTCCTAAGAACAAGAACTACATAGGAAGGATACTCTATCCAGCAAAAGAAGGAATTAGTGGTGCGCATGGTAGATTTCTCTATCACTATTGGGCATTTATACAATATGGGGACTGAGGAGATATTGTGAAGGTATGTACCTGAGTTTGAATGAAGTAGCATCCTTGCAGACCGCATGGGTGCTCTACGGGAGGACATTATATAGGGAGAGAAACTGCACAGAAGATTCTACACACATGGTTATGGTGGCAAATCCTTCATCAGGATTCAAAAGCATATTGTAAGGCATTTTATGTATGTCAAAGAATAGGGAGGCCATCCCATAGGGACAAAATGCCTTTGAATCAACAAATAATGTTGCAACTAAGGAAATACATGTGCGAGGTACATTATCATTGCAACAAAGTACTTGACTCATTGGGCAGAAGCACAACCGGTGAAGGATTGCACGGGCAAGACTACCGCGAAGTGCCTATTTGAGAATGTACTAACGGGATTTGGATTTCCAAAGATCTTTATGAGTGATCATGGTACACACTTCCTGAATGAGATGATCAATGCACTAATGGAGGAATTTCAGGTGTATCACCAAAAGAGCACACCTTATCACCCACATGCTAATGGAACAGTGGAGGCATTCAACATAGTTCTCGAAAATGCATTGACCAAGGTATCCAATGCTGAGAAAAGTGATTGAGACCTACGCATACCTACAGTATTGTGGGCTTATCAGACAACATGCAAAAACCTGATGGGACAGACCCCTTTTCGGCTTGTTTGTGGTGTGGAAGTTGTAATTCCTATTGAATACATCGTGCCTAGTTAGCGCATAAAAGTGCTCATAGGTATGACAGATCGCGGATCCCTTGAAGAGAGGTTCGTGCAGTTGGACTAGCTTGAAGAAGAGAGAATTTTGGTTGGATTTCACTAGTAGTTCTAGAAGCAACACGTGAAAGCGTGGCATGATTGCCATATTAAGCTGCACACCTTTAAGGTTGATGACTTCGTGATGTTGTATGATAGTAAGTTTGATAAATTTCCAGGGAAATTCAGAATGCATTGGCTAGGGTCATATGTTATTAAGGAGATTACCGATGGTGGCGTGGTCTAGATGGTTAAGTTGAATGGAGATCGCTTCCCAGGAAAAGTGAATGGTAATCGATCGAAGCCATACACAGGTGGCCCAACCATCTGGCTAGTCAACAAAAGCACAGTCTTAGCACTCCAGGCACCTGAAAGGAGGCATGAGACTATAAACTACACTACCCGGGTTGGGGAGCTACGTGATGTTAGGACTATGGGAAGAAGCAAAGTGTCACAGGGTCTACGACAGTGTGAAGATAGTTGCCCTAGCACACAGGTCCACCAAAAAGTGACCATTAAAGTCAATATTCACGATTTTATGGTCAATTTGAGGGAAAGTTTCTCCACAAGAAAATACCCAAGTATGGGTTTAGTTAGGTAATAGATCACATTCTCACTATGATCATCATCTTCTTGAATTAGAGCCATGCCAATAGAGGATGGTAAGGTTGTGAAGTATAATAAAAATTTTGATGAGTAGTTAGGAGGACTCAGAAGTGGGAATGAAGTAATAAATTTTTTCAAGGTTTACAATGATCTTTGATCCAGATCGTCCCATAAGAAAGGAAATCCCTTCTTTAGTTTTGGGTATAAAAGTCCATATTTTGGTCCAATTTTGTAATCCAAATGTAAAGACTCTACATTTTGTGGTCGTAGAGTGTGTAGGTGTTAAAGAGTCATAGGGTTGTTCGCCCTTATTTTGGAAATGTAATGTCAACTGTGAAAGATCTACCCATGGTCTGCGAACCACGGGATTATATAAATAGAGCTAAGCTCTAAGTAGTTTAAGAATCAATCAATGAAGAAAGATTGAATATGTATGAGAGATAGCTCAGAAGTAGAAGTCTAAGTCTTGGGTCGTAGCATAGGTAGAGGCTCTGTAGCTAAGTGTAGAGAGGCCTAGAAGTCTACAACTAAGTGCGTCGACCCCTACAACTTAGTGCATAGGGCAGGTCGAGTCTGTAATCCTTTGGAATTATCAATAAAGAGAAATATTCTGCAATTTCTACATATATATTTCCTGTTTATGCTTGTGGAGGCCGAATCCAGTTTCAACATTAGTTAGTCAAAGAAATCCCGACACTACTGGCCCTTTCAGTATCAGCCTGCAGAGCGTGGACTGAAGTCTCACTCAAAGCAGTATGGGGGGATGCTGGAACCAAGTTTCCGCACCCTTGAGATGGATGTGATGTCGGTATATTTCAGCTAGACCTGCCTTTGTGCAAGTTTCTTAACCGTCTATTCCAACCTTTAGTACCTTTGCGGAAGGGTACAATTGGCTTTTGCGCAACCCTAACCAGGGGCTGAAGTTATTTCACACTACTAGGGGAACAAATTATGATATCTCCCAACTAGGCTAAGTGTCGTTCTTATCCTATTAACAAATCTTAGTTAGCTTCACGTAAACAGATGTTCTTACTTGCATTCACTTAACCAATAAATTTACATACATTCATGCATCATATAAGCATTATAAGTGAAACCCATACCCAATATAACAGATGCATAAACGAGAAATAAAGACACAAAAATTGCGAAATACTTCTTGTTGACCCTCAGTTTTGGTTTATTTTTGGTTAAGGAAACTTACTTAATCTTTATATTTTCCATCCATTTTCCATCACATCCATCTCATTTTTATGTATTTTATGCATATTCAGGTATTTAATTGTAATTTTGCAATTTCTAGACGTTTTTATGAAAATTGAGTTTCAAGTGCAATTTTGGACTGAATCAGAAATTCCCATAATAGCTATGTGGATCACATGTTTGCAGGACACTTGGGCTCGAGTTGGAAGCATGAATGGAAAGCTTGGGAACTAGGACTTAGCTAAATCCACTTGGTTCAAGCAAAAAAAGCTTTATAAGGCAAGGTCAAGGCTGGTCAAACATGAGTAATCACCAGAAAATCCCTAGGAAATAGGGCAGTTTTGAGGTTTTATGGGATTGACCATATTGCTTTGGATGAATTGGATGAGTTCGACCTAGATAGATGGATATGAGTAGATATGATTGTTAGAAAGATTATAGATCAGTTTGTTTCACAAAACCTCTATTTAAAGCCAAGACTTTGATGGCTTAGAGATGTAACTTTTGTATAATTTTATGCTGAGACACTTTCTAGTTGGAAGCTAATTTGAAGAACCTGTTTCATTTCAATTTTTTGTTCATGCTTGGTTGATTTACTGAAGTTTTTGTAGCTGAGATTTCTTCAAGTGTGCAAGGCAAGGGTGGAGGGCCCCACACCAAGCTAAGTGCACTTCTTGGTTCAATTTTCATAGTTTTCATAGATTAGTTCTTGTTTCAAATGTATTTAGATGTGTGATGATTGCTGAATCAATACTGGTTTAATTATAATCTACATATGAAGGGACACACAGGTATTTAAGTTAAATTCCCCTTCTATTTAATCTTGAACTAAAACTAAATTTCATTCTCCTTTTCTTATTTGAAGTTATTTCTGTATTTTCGGTTTGAAGCAATGATGCTTGTGATATAGTAGGATTGTGAAGAAGGACAATCTAGACCTCCTTAGTTAGGAGCCTCTTCATTTACATCTTCTGCATCATAAACCATTGTTAATTGGTGATCTAAGATTTATCTTCATGAAAGTAGTATTGTAGGGAAGAACAACCTGGTTCTCCTAAGTTAGGATCCTCTTCCCTCATATATTACATAAATGAATTAGAAATTGTTAAAATAGGGTTATATTTGTAATATCTACTTCTTTAAATCTTCAAATTTTATCTTCTAAACTTGATTATATTTTATGTCCATATACTGTGGATTTTCCTCCAAGTTTTACAAACCCGGATTAATAATTAAATACTTGTGTTAATTTATGTTAATAAATTATCCCAACACTTCTTTTTATTGATAATTTCAAACAATTACAGACTCGACCTGCCCTACGCACCCAGTTAGGGGTCCACGCACTTAGCTGTAGAGCCTCTACCTATGCTACGACCCAAGACTTAGACTTCTAGTTCAGAGTTATCTCTCATATATGTTAGATCTTTCTTCATTGATTGATTCTTAAACTACTTACAGCTTAGCTCTATTTGTACAATCCCATGGTCCACGGACCATGGGTAGATCTTTTACAGCCGACATTACATTTCCAAAATAAGGGCGGATAACCCTATGACTCTTTAACACTTACGCACTCTGTGACCGCAAAATGCAAAGTCTTTACATTTGGATTGCAAGATTGGACCAAAATATGGGCTTTTAGACCGAAAACTAAGGAAGGGATTTCCTTTCTTGTGGGACGATCTGGACCAAATATCATTGTAAGCCTTGTCAAACTTGTTTCTTCAACCCCACTTCTGAGTCCTCCTAACTACTAATGCAAATTTTTATTATACTTCACAACCTCACCAACCTCTATTAGCATGGCTCTAATTCAGGAATATGATTATCATAGTGAGAATGTGATGTATTACCTAAACAGACCTAAACTTAGGTATTTTCATGTGGAGAAACTTTCCTTCAAAGTCACTTTTGCTATCAACTTCTTCTGACATTACATCCTTCTACGTCAAACTATTGTTATGGCCTTGCAGAAGCATATGAGACATATTTTGTCTTATCATATTATTGGAGTCAAGCATTCCAAGTGGATAGTTATTGTCCAACAATTTTATTTGGCCTTCACCGCCGCTAAGTGAAAGAAATATCTAGTTTTTGTTGAACTATTGTCAGATCTTGCTAGAGTTGACACAAGTATGTTAGCCATCAATCCCATATCTGATGAATTAGTCTATCTAGTTGACACATTTTACCTGTGCTATGGAAATATCATTGTATAGCTTTAGACTCAACGATTCCTCCTAGATCTATCAAAATACAATGATCGTCATGTCTACCACCAAGCCAAGGACTACCTAGTGCTAAACGATATCTTATATCATTATGGTGCTGGCTCTTTTATTTGACAATGTCTAACATGTGATGAAGTAGAACATGTTCTTAATGATTTACTTGTTGATTCATGTTGTAGTCATGTTTAGTGCATGGCTTTTTACCCAAAAATACTTTTGTGTAGGATACTACAAGCTGAATTTGTTCAAAGATTTCATCATTGCAATCTAGTAGCATCACCCTTATCAAATTTTTACAAAGAAAATGTTCGCGGTCCTTCCCCTACACTCGGTAGTTGTTGTTGGTCCTTTATCTAAATGGGTAATAAACTTCATCACTTCGAATCCCAATTTAGCTAATGGTCACAGTTTAATTATTTTCATCATTGACTACTTCATGAAATGGGCTGAAGCCATTCCTATGTATAAGGCTAATGGCATGGCTTCCTACATTATTCTTGTTTAATCAAGTAATTTATCACTTTGGTGTTCCACGCTCAATTGTTACAAACTATGGATCACACTTCTAGAATCCCATGTTGTTAGACATAACCTTTATGCTTGCCTTTAGCCAATATCATTCATTTTCCTACTACCCATAGTCCATTGGATAAGTCAAAGTAGTTAATGTCATCCTCAAAATCATGATACACTAATTAGTAAGCAATCATAAGACCATATGGTATAGAATGTAATATTTTGTACTTTAAGAATATCAAACATCAACCAAAGCTGCTATAGGATTAAGACCATTTCAACTTGTTGATGGCCTGGATGTAGTTGTTCCAATCGAGTGTGAGATCCCATCACTAAAAATCAATTTTCAACTCTCACCTGACACTATTAGAGAAGAATAATGTTTTTTATTACTTCATCATTTGGATGAGACTAGTCGAGATGTTTCACTATGTATTGAAGCACACAAACAATGATTCAAAGCTCAATATGAAAAATGAGTTAAGCCCCATTCTTAAAGAGAGCACAATATTTTTTTAATTTATGATTAAAAAAACAACCTCATGGGTGAAGGAACACTTCAACGATTGTGGATCGGTCCTTACATTTTCACTAATTTTCTTTCTAAAGGATCCTATGAACTTCAAGATTATCATGGAATCCCACTCACTAAGCCTCACAACAAGCTATATCTAAAAATGTAGTATGCATAGTGTTTCACTAAAGGTGTGATTTGTAATTTTATGTATATAAGTTTTGTTTCTTTTTTTGGCGTGCTTGTTGCATTGGCTTGCTTTTGGCTATATTTGGTTATTTCTCTAAAGCATTCTTCTATTTTTACACATATATCAACTTCACTCTCGCCATACGTCAGATATGTGGATTGTGTCAGTTATCTCACATGGCACATTGGATCATCCTCTTCGTAATTTACACACTTGAGTTAGAGCTACTTAGTTTTTAAGGGGTCTTCCTTGGTCATTCTACTAACAATATTACTAAGTCTAGTTCTATTATAAAACTCCTTACAAAATCCATATCTCTTGGTATTTCAAATTTAATCATCATGATAATTCCCAATTGGTTGTTATGCCTTTGAACAATCATTATCACATTTGTAATCTGATTTTATTGCATCATTTTTTAAGAGTTAATATTTTGGAATGTAGTTTCAAGTATCTTACTTATGAACACATTCTATGATAATCTAATGCATTAATTTATTTCTTGGGAAACTATGTATTAAATTGTCATCTTTCACATTATTTCTAGTTGCATGCATGCGTGTACATTTTCATTAAAAAATTTATATAAAAAATGTCAAATAATGCAAAAAACACCAAAAGGTATTATGTGATACCACACACACACCACACCAACACACACACACGACGCGCGCGCGGTGCGCGCGCCGCGCGCGCACACACACACACACCCAACGCACACGCACACAGTGCACCGCACGCGCACACGCACGGCGCAGCGCACCGCGCACGCACACGCAACGGCACACACACACACACACACACACACACACACGTATTGCTTCAATTTTGGTACATCCAAAAAAATTCTAAAAACATGTATGTTTCATCCAAAATGGCTTCATTAAGCCTGCCACTGTCACCTATTGATATCATCTATCCTCTACTATTATTGATCTTATTTCTCATGGAAACAAATCACAACTCTATCTAACTTCCTACAAGGAACCAAAAATATCTTGGTTACATCCAACTATTTGCCATTTTAAGTGGATCAATATATCTCTCATTGGAAGAGGCAACCCAACAATGCTAAGACGTTTGAGGTTCCTCCCCACTTTGCAAAGGCTTTGAGTGTCATCTCCCTCTTCAAAGGTTACTAAGGACCCAAGCCCTGGTAGTTTCGTTTTGCGCCTTACACGCTTAGGTACACCCATAGGATGAATAATTACCACATATGTGTCATGGTAGGCCTCGTGTCAAACTATTTTCACCTCAATGAAAAAAATTGCATAAAATTCAAAAGTCAAAAAATACTTTTGTCACCAATTTTCCTTCTTACCTATGGTCCCCACTATGTACCAGGTGGTAAAATCAACTTTGGATCCCCTGAATAGTTCACCCTAGCATATGGTAAGTCCTCAATCATTGTTATCTTGACCTATATCCAGCCAAAATATTATGCATTGAAATAGTGTCTAATAGGTCCACCTCTTGTTTGAGGTATTAATGTTTCCCATATATCTAGCCTGGTCTCCCTTGGACCTTCTTTATAAAGACTCACCCTTGGCCTCAGAATGGACACTCTCTCTAGAATAAAGTACTTTATTAGTGTATCATACCCAAACTCTCTTTGGGCCTAAGTGTTGCATGTTTTCATTTTTCTTTCACTCAGATGAAGACACTCTCAAACAATTTAAAAATCTATGGTTGTAGGTAATCCCATCCTAGAATCTTATGGGATTTCATTGTTACATGTTGGTTGGTATACCCTTCCAATTTTACTCTCATCCATAGGATAGATATCAATTGTATTTCTCTCACCAGTTCCACTAGAATTTTATTATTGACCATACGAGTACCTAGTGTGCAATGGTTGATGATCAAATCACTAGTTGTTCTTGGATCTACTTTCCCTCTTGTCAAATTTTCTCATGCATCTCTACATGACAAGCCACTTAAGAAACATGTCATCTCTCTAAATTGAGAGCTCATGGTCCCCAATCTTGATCACACCTTTGATGTTCATCCCACTTCCATATTATCCATCAAAAGAGATCCTCTTGAGCCTTCATTAGATCAATTCTAGCGTACTTTAGCAATCTACATCGTCTTAGAGTGGCCCAGCATGCTAGATCATTTATTATTTGAAATTATTATTTGTCATGAGCCCTTCTCTCTAGAGACTCATCTTCATGAGTTGATTCCTGTACCATTCAACATATTAATTACCTATTTTTGGTCATATAACCCTACAAATAGTGGAATTTATTTTCTTCTTTGAACCTAGCGAGCTAAAGCGGGCACTGTTTACCCCACAGAACATGCTAACATGACCTCCGTGTTTTGGAATAATGTGTGCACGTGCCTCTATGATTTGGGCGCCCATGTTACCCTTCCAGGAAATCTAGGGAGAGCCTAGAAAACCTAAAATATCTAGTGAAAATATAAAATGGAGGCACTAAATGGAAGAACAGGATCAATGCTCTTACATGGCACTGATAGGAAGGAAAATTGTTTCCTACATTTCTCACAATCACCTTCAGAAGCTGTACCTCTACTTTCACTCAAAATATTGTCACCAACTCAGCCTGGTGCAAATGAGGACCAAAATTCCTATTTATAAACATTGGAGGTATGAATAAACCTAGTTTTTGTCATTTATGAGCAATTCTTCATCGTTTTTGTTTTAATTCTCACACTAACTATTTTGAAATGTTTTTATATGCTCTAATATTGTTCTAAGTATTTTCTCCAGAATTTGACTAGCATTGACTTGGATAAGCATTCTTTTTAGGATCTTTTTCTTGCTCATTAATTGAAAAAAACCCAGAGTTACCTATTTTGGGACCACAAAAATGCTATGAAATAGATTTGAGCAATTATTTTTCTATTTTTTTTTTGCTCGTTATAGTGAAAAAGATATTAAGATTTTTCTTCATTTTAATTGGTTAAATTTTTTACAAATAAAATCAAGTTCACTTGGTCTTCTCATACTCATTACAAAATGGGGAAGATTTCTATTAAGCATAGGTTTCTCACTTTATCTGGAATTTATGGACTACTTATGAAAAATGAACTATGTCGGGTATATTATTAACCCTTTGTCAGACCCAATCATCAACTATGACTAAGATACCCCCTTGGAGTTGTCTCTATGTTCTTTCCAAACTCTTTAAATATGAGAAAAGCACCAATTTACCCTTTGTAGACTCATTAAGCCTAAACAAATTTGAAAAAAATTGGAAGGAATAGTGATTATAATACCTATATTTTGAAGACATTTCTGGTAGTTGTACCTTGTTAATCCCTTGATCATGGAATTTTCTAAGAATATTCCTATTTTTATTAGCTTCTTTGAACTATCATTTTATGTGTCTTGCCCTAACACTTAGATGTACCTGTATCTTTGTGATTAGATCCTCTTGGTTTTTTGAGCCTAAGCTCCATAGTATACCTTATGTGGTGGCTTATATTGTTCAAGGGGTAATCCTACTCTCTGTTTTTTGTATCAACCATCTACTCATATGATATATCTTCCCTAAGTCACTTTTCCCCATTATTCTAAATTATATCCAAAAATAATTGCCTTGTCTTGTTTCACAACAATTGATGTAGGACTCCTTATTGCCTACCTTTGATAGTTATTTTCCTATTGAATTCAATATATTATTTAGGGAAAATATCGAGAAACATTTTAGTACCCTGGAAGCTTGTAGCCCTTAGTGATAGGTTTCCATGCGCTTGACTGTGGGCTTTCATCATTGTATCCAAATTTAAAAATTCTATGTGTGTTCAACAACAAATCATTTTATTAAAACTCATTAGACTATACGATGCATTTTGGAGATGATCATCCTTATCAATTGGCATCCTCATGTTTGTTAAGGGTTTTCATCATTGTCTAGTAATCAAATGATTTCGTGGATGTTCAAATTGAACTCCTTTATTCACATGTGCAAAAATATGCTATTCGAGAAGCAATGATCAAGACCTTAGGTAGATGTTTACATCACTTATCCTTGTCTCCTCTCCCACCCTGTCAATATTGTTTTCTCAGAAATATTATTAGATTGATCACATTATGATATCTCTCCACATTGTGCCTATCAGTTGACATGACTTCCATACCCTCATTGGATATCACTCTATTTTTGCTACTTAGCGTGGGAATGCCTATCTCAAGAAATGATTTTATATTCTAACATATGTTGTTGTTCACAGTCTCCTACAATTTCGATGCTCTAACATTCTCTCTCTTTAGTCACATTATATAAATTATTTCACCCATCGTCTTCTTGTATAACATCACATTTTAGGGGGTATGCATTACAATGGAAAATACCTCCTCATTAGCTCAAAGGGGACCAACATGGACCTAGAGTACATACCTAATTTATAGGCCTTTTTCCGATGGTAATGCACCCCATAAACTACTAGAATGTGTGCTAACACAAATCAGTAGACCATTAGACCACATTATCTTAGAAAGGCATGCTCTCTATCTTCAATATGGTTTTATTACTTGAATTTCATGAGCTCATGAAGGTAAACCATGAGTTAACTCATTGTGACTCTATCATTTACTCAAAGTTGACTCCAAATTTTTGAAGGGATTGCCTCAAACTTGTATTTAGAAGTCTCCTATCCTAATAGAGGATAATATGTAGGGAAAGAGAAAAAATTAGATGAAACTTTTGGCTTTTTGCAAAGTGAAGTAGTGAATAAATTGGAAAAATTAGAGCTTCCCCTCACTTATATTGTTAGGTCCCTATAATACTAGTGTAGTCTATTATTGTTATTAGTGCAACCACCTTATTGTATTGTTGTGCCATGCAGTCCCCATATTGTTATTATTGTGCCCCATATAATCCCACTATTGTAATTGTTGTGCCCTTACAATATTATTGTTATGTAGGCTCTGATTATATTATGACCCCTTAGACTCCTATATATAGAAAGGAGGTCGTGTCATTTGTATCATCCAAGAATTATTAATTTGTGTAATGTAAAGGACTTTTCTCCCTCAAAGAAGCTAATTTTAAAGTCTTTAATCTATCTCTTATTATATTTTTTGAGCTCGTTGCATAACATTTAGTATCATAACTTTGGATTCTAGGGTTTCGCTACTTCAAAGAGGTCATCATGGAATTTTCACTATAATTTTTTTCTACAAAGACTAAGAATCTGAAGCTAAAACCCATTTGAGCTAAAATATTGATGAACCTATTTTGTGAATTTTAGATATTTTCACGCTATATTTTCATAAATATGAATTGAGGAAGTTGGGGTTTTTGCAGGCTCCTAAATTCCATCTCAATCAGGTGACCTTGGGAAAATCTTCATAACTTTGTCTCTGAGCAACGGATTAAAATTTTGTAATATTCAGGTCATCGTGGGATAATGGGCATAATTCTTTCTTGGAGAGTCCAATACTGATCAGCGTTTTGGGGTTGGAAACATTATTCAAAGGGCTTCCAAAGGACGAAATTTTATACCTTGGGGATCCTCAATTACGAAGATACAACCGATTCATTATCCAGCTCCTACAAAGAGAGAAAAAGTCATTTCTTTTTTAAACAATTTTCATAAGTTTTGCTTGGAAAATTAGTTTGAAGTTATTCAAAGGGAATAGTGAAGCATAAATATCATTAATTTATGACCCAAAGAAAGAAAATGGAAATACCTAGTAAGAAACTCGGAAGTTCTACTATATCGCATGAAGAAAAAGAAGACATGTGTTAGGCCTCTATACTACTAGTGTAACCCCTTATTGTTATTAGTACAACCCACTTATTATATTGATGTACCCATGTAGTGCCCATATTGTTACTATTGTGCCCCATAGAAGCCCACTATTGTTATTATGTGCCCTCACATTATTATTGTTATGTCGGCTCTGATTATGTTATGACCCCTTAGACTCCTATATATAGAAAGGAGGTCTTTTCATTTGTTCATCCAAGAATTTTCATTTATGTAATGTAATGGAGGTTGCCCCGTCGAGAGGCGGAATCTTAAGGTGTTGATCTATCTTTTCTATCTTTTTCTTGAGCTGGTTTCATAACATTTGGTATCAGAGCTTTGGATTCTAGGGTTTCGCTGCTCCAAACAGGTCATTGTGGCATTTTTGCTATAACTTGTTTTCTGCAATGTTTCAGAAGTCGAAAAAAAACCCATTTGAGAAGACATCATGCTGAATCTCGGATCCAAATTTCAGAGTTTTTTTTGCTATATTTACGGATATATGATCTGAGGAAGTTTGTCTTTTTGCAGACTCCTGAATTACATTCAAAACTGGTGACCTGGGGAAAATCATCATAACTTTCTCTCTGGGCATAAGATTGAAAGTTCGTCAGAAGGTACAGAAAGAGGATGGACATTAGTTTCTTGTACATAGTTTTGAGAGCCAAAGGTCAAAACAGGGACACATGACACGTCGTACAAGTTCACTTTACTGAATTAGTCTATAATCAGGTCACTATGGGAGATTTGGCAGAAATCTTCATTGGAGAATCCATTTGGCATTAGACTGGGGGCATTGAAAAGAGGACACAAAGGGCTACAACAGGTCACAATTTTAGAATTGGATGATCCAAAATTACAGAGATACATCAGAGGCAATATCGAGCTCCTACAAAGTGAAAAAAGGTGTGTATATTTTTTTAAATGTTTGCTTAAGCTTGGTTTGAAAAATTATTTTGAAGGAATTCAAAGGGCATAATGAAGCATTATTATCAGTAATTGATGCCCTGAAGAAAGAAAATGGAAACACCTAATAGGAGACCTGAAAGCTCTAGCATGACTCATGAAGAAGAGGAGGAAATGCAACATGATATATCAAAATTACGAGACCAAGTGCAACAAGTGTCACTTGCACAAAAATGAATAGAAT
>APFE031230069.1:0-54172 GCA_000404065.3 Pinus taeda
CTTCTTCCTCTTCAAAATCTATGTAGAATAATTTCTTCTCAGCACACTTATGACCTTTAGTGTATTTTCTATCACAACTGTAACAAAGCCCTTTTTCTCTTTTTTCTTCCAATTGTTGTGGTGTCAACCTTATATGTTTGTGGAAGACTAGCGGAAACAACACTTCCATCTTTATAGATGTGAGTGGTATGCTTCTTGGTTGCCATAATTTTGATTTCCATTTTTCTTGCTAACATGAATGCATTCTCTAATGAATCAGGTCCCAAAGGCGAACATCATGTTGGATATTATCCTTTAAAGACCCTATGTACACATCAATCCTATGCTCCTCTGGAATATTTTTTCCCTTATGTTCAATTTTTGGAACTCCTCAATGTGCTCCATTATTAAACCCTTTTGTTTTAGACTTATCAATTGGCTAAAAAAAGTGTTTATTTTTGTATCCTCATAATGTGCTATCAATTCCTCCATAACAATTGCCCAAGTGATAAATTATTTACGAGAGCAAAGCCATTGATACCATACAAACTGATTTGGTTCCAAATATAAAGTTGCCATACGTACCTTTTGTGGTTTTTGCACATTATTGAGATTGAAAAATTGCTCCATATATAATATCCATGTTGCGGGATCCTTGTCATCAAACTTCCTCATATAGATTTTTGGAATATGGTGGGTCTTCGATACAACATTAGAGTCTATGGAATCATGATTAATATTTCTTTTATTCTCATCATGAGTTTCCTCTAGTACCCTTTCACCCTTAGTGATCCTTTCTTGTAGCAACTTATTCATATTTATCCTCAATTGTTCCATGTCTGTCTTCAAATCTATCCTCAAATCATCCATCTTAGATTCTGTTCCTTTTTGTGCAAGTGACACTTATTGCACTTGGTCTCATAATTTTGATATATCATGTTTCATTTCTTCCTCTTCTTCATGAGTCATGTTCGATCTTTCAGGTCACCTACTAGGTGTTTCCATTTTCTTTCCTCGGGGCAACAATTACTGATAATAATGCTTCACTATGCCCTTTGAATTCCTTCAAAATATTTTTTCAAACCAAGCTTAAGCAAACATTTCAAAAAAATATACACACCTTTTTTCACTTTTTAGGAGCGCGATATTGCCTTTGATGTATCTCTATAATTTCGGATCATCCAGTTATGAAATTGTGATCTATGGTAGCCCTTCGCGTCCTCTTTCCAATGCCACCAGTCTAAACCCAATTGGATTCCCCAATGAAGAGTTATGCCAAATCTCCCACAGTGACATGATTATAGACTAATTCAGTAGAGCGAACTTGTACAACGTTCCACGTGTCCCTGTTTTGACCTTTGGCTCTAAAAATATATATACAAGAAACTAAAATCCATCCTCTTTCTGTACCTTCTTACGAAATTTCAATCTGATGCTCAAAGAGAAAGTTACGACGATTTTCCCCAGGTTGCCTGTTTTGAATGTAATTCAGGATTCTGCAAAAGGACCAACTTCCACAGTTCATATCTCTAAAAATATAGCTCCAAAAGCTCTGAAATTTGGACCTAAGATTTAGTGCGATGTCTTCTCAAATGGTTTTTTTTTTTAGCTTCTGAAACGTCATAGAAAAAAGCTATAGCGAAACTGCCACAATGACTTGTTTGGAGCGGCGAAACCCTAGAATCCAAAGCTCTGATACCAAATGTTATGGAAACAGCTGAAGAAAAGATAGAAAAGATAGATCACGCCTTACAATTCAGCCTCTTCGAGGGGGAAACCTCCTTTACATTACATAAACGAACAATTCTTGGATGATTCAAATCATAAAATCTCCTTTCTATATATAGGAGTCCAAGGAGTCACAATATAACCCAGGTGACCTAACAATAATAATATAAAGCCACAAAAATAACAATAGAGGGATTCTATGGGGCACAGTAATAACAATATGGGGACAATAGGGGCACAACAATATTAATAAGGGGTACAACTACAATAGTAATGGGGTAATCACTAGTATTATAGGGACCCAATAGATTCTCTCCTAGAACTGTGGAGAGCACAACTGGTGTTAGTGACTCACTACCTCAGGGCAATTTCTAGAGCTGAGGTACAGTCTTGAGTTCTAGAAATGTGAAGTGCATTATAGGAAGAGCTAGATCCGGGCCAAGGAATCACATATATGCCTAAGGGAAACTTGAAAATGGGTAGATATGAATGCATGGGCAAAGGATGGTGTATATATGAGTGAATTGTCATGAATGAAATCAAAGCAAGTGAAAAATTTAGTAAAACACATGAAAAATGAAGCTTGCAGGGAGAGGTGTTGCAACAACGATAGTTAGTGCAAAAATGAGTTTATGCATGTGACACTTATGAAAGGGAATGAAAAACTTGAAACAACATTTCTACAAGTTAAAACAAACTAAAAAATTGGTGTTCATTCAATAAAACATGTAAAACATCACTCACACAAGCCAAGTAAAAAAAGGAGACGAAAAAGAAGTAAAATACTTGAAATGCAAAATTACTTGTAATAGTTGTGTCGATCATGTTGAAGGTTCTTAAATGCCTCAGCAATGTGTGAGCTCCAAGGTCAAATGTGAAAAAGAGCTCAGGTAGCATCCATTAAATAGATTTGATCGATTTAGGGTTTACTATGTACATGCCAAAAATCTAGGGAAAAGCAACAAGTTGTAGTAGTTTCCAAAATTAACTCAAGTGTAACTCTGAGTGCTAAAAATAGATCCCTATATTTTAGGGATGATTTTTATTTTCTTGATTTTTTGTTTTTTAGCAAAGGCTGCTACACATTCATGGAGAAATTGTGTAGTTCTAGAGAGAACGAGGCATCTTTCTGGCACATGCATCATGCAACAGTTGAAGGAATGATTTTACGCAATTCCTAGGTTGAGTGGCTTTTGCTGGATCTAATGATCTACACAAGTTCTTAGGTGAAGACAAGTTGTCATCTGGGTTTGCATAGTCCTAGAGCTAAACCTCACTATTGGGCTCATCTATGCAGTTTGTGAGAGCAAGGCTCACTGCTCGGTTGCACTACACAATTCCTAAGAGCGGCGTTGGCTACCCTCTAGGACTACATAGTTTGCCAAGGTAGCACAAGAACCGGATACAACCAAGCCGTGGGGGTCAGCTTGTGGTTAGACAACCAAGAAAGTATGTGAATACAACCTATAAATCAAAAGATAAATTCAAATGAAAACACAAGTACCTGATAAGTGCAAGACACGATCCTAAGATTTAAGGAGGGAGGCTCCAAAACGAAGCAAAGGAAAATTTTTAGAGGATGGTTGTAACTACTAGAACATTGGTGACACACTGGTAGAACTTTAGCTCTCTATATGGACCTTTTCTCGTGTCAAGTGGCTCTAACTCTTCTGAAAGTATTATCTAATTCTTTGATTGTCATGACTTCCTCAATAGCTGGAGTTAAAGATATAGTCCCTGTCACTATCTTGATCAGTGAGCACACACACCAATCCAAGTCAGCTGAGTTGTTTTGATTGGGGATGAGGGGTATATTGATGTACAAGCAATCTATATTGTGAGAGTTTTAGTTTCATATCAGGTGATGCTCTGCTGCCAGCATGCATGGACAATACCCCAATGGAGTCACTTCACGAACACAAGCATCTGTCCTCTTCCACCAAGCCTTGACAATGCCCCGACAAAGTTGCTTGCTTCACGTATTTATGCAGGAATTATTTCTCTTATTCAGTCTTTATTTTATTTTATTTATTTATTTTTTAAAGAAATGTGCATAGGCACTTATTTATTTCACGAGGAGGAAGAGGGATACCATCTTATTGAGAGCAAAAGAGGTTGGCCCTTTAGAGAAGTATGTTATATATACCTATGACATACCTGCTAAGGCTTTCCCCTACACCTTAGTCTACTTGACTGAGTTGAAAAGCATTAACCGAATATAAAAAACTGATTGGAGTAGGCGGTATGATTTAAAAGTGCAAGCGTTGTGTTTTCACCAAGACACACTCTAAATAGAACGTATTTTCCATCATGGTAACATCGAATGAAGAATGAAAGATCTTCATAAAGAGACAGGATAAGAGATAACCAAATGTTGATAGTTTCACAAGTCCTCTTGCATTTCACCTTGCTTGCCTCAAGAGCAAAACATGGTTTCATGCAAAACTAATCCTATGGTACATAACAAGTAAAGAAACAAGAAAGCAAAATACAAAAGTAAAATGAAAGAAAAACCAGCAAGAAAATAAAAACTTGAAAGAAAAGAAAACAAAAAAGGAAACAATAATTGTACTCCTAAGTGAAACAGTGCATGGGCCTACTCACATGAAGTGATATTTCAAATGCAATTTCTGAAGCATTGGTTGGCCCATGTTAGCAAAGGCATGGTCAACAAGAAAGATATTAAAGTATACCCACAAGAAAGAAAGTTAAAACAATGAAGAAGAACACACTCAAAGTTTGAATGTGTCCACAGAAAAGAAAAAAAGTGAAAGCACATGACAAACACTCTAGGGACATACCATGGTGTGGCAACACACTATCCACAAACACCAAGCATGTTCACTCTTTTGACCTTGACATATGAGAAAACATGCAGAAGATCACACTTCACAACATTACTTGCTACATATGACTACTCCAATGGATGAGCGACAAGATCGCCAGTTTCTAGTGTAGGATGTAAGATGTCCAGATCAAATTGATTTTCAATGTGTCTAAGAGACTTATGAGGATCATGGGGTGTTTCAATAGATTTTTTATCAAGAGGAGAACTGGCCTCAAGATAGCAATAAGCTGACATAACCATCAGCTCAGTCTGAAGTGCCTCAATAGCTTCAGGGGTTTCCACTTCTTCAGTAGGTAGATCATCAAAGATCAATTTCTTAGAAAGATTAATAGAAAGTGAACCAACATCATCATAAAATGGGTGAGTGAAGGGATCACGAGAGCCACGATCAGTAAATTTGAGACATGCATCAATATCCTCATGATATGAAGAATCATATAGAGGGGTGAGGAGAAACAAAAAATTTCATCGTCTATATTTCCAAAAAGAAAAGATGACATATTGGGTGGATTTGAAAAGAAATAATTTTCTTCTCTCCAATCAAATGATGGAATGACATCCTATGTGTCCTTTGAATGATCGGAAGTAGAAAAATTTGGGAATAACTTTTCATAAGAGAAATCAGAAATGGAAGAATCACAAAATATGTCAAGAGAAGGCGGATGAGGTGTGGATAGAAGGAGGTTATCCTTCACCATATGTTCTTATTCCAATTCCCACACATACTCCTCAATAATGACAACGCAAGATAGCTACTCAACCTCCACTTTGTCGATAACTTGATCCTGATTAACAATAGAGGTGGAGTCTGGAATGGGTGAATATAACCCAGTACAATCAGGAGGATAAAGGGAACCAAAGGATGAAGGATGAGAATACAAGACCTTATGACAAACATGGGGGTTGCAGTCCAAATATACGTAGATATATAGAGTAGGTGGGGTGGGAGGATGTAACAGTTGAACATATAGGTTTGCAACTTCTCCCACCTCGTCCTATGGAGCTAGAGCTGTTTGATGAGAAGAGGAAGGAGGGTAACTTGCGAAAAAAAGCTTGTGTGTCTTATATTTGGAATCTCTAACACCAAGATATGCTGGCAAGGGTTTGAATGATCCTAACTTGTGAGTATTTTTAGATATGTTAAGAACGTACTGAAATTGTTCCGTATGAAATTTCAAATCAATTTGAGATTCAAGGATTTGAAAAGAAAGATTCAAGAAGCAAACACAAAATTGCGCAATAAATCCATCAGGTGCTTTCTGTAATTTGGGAATTTTTCGTTGAGTACTTTGCAGTGATAATGATAAAAAGAATGGATTAACTCTATGATCATGTGATGATATGAGTGAATGGATGATGTGCGAAATGTATGACACCATTGGTCAGCATGACCATCAAGTGTGTAAGCAAACAACCCACAGACAATGTCATCCAAGGGGACTTCATTCTTATGATAGAAGATTGTGAAGGTAACTCCATGTGTTAGGAGGATCGTTTTACCTTCACTGTCATACTTAATTTATCAAAAGCCATAAAATACGTCCTCTGAAACTTCAAAGTCATGTGCATGAGAAAAGCATGTCAGAATTGAGATTGTAATATAAGTCATGAATGATGTGCAGGGATTGAAAATGGAATTTGAGGTCTTAGCTTTTAATTTGGCCCTCCTTCTAGCACCATAAATGTTGACAGTGTTGGACCTGCCAACATGTTAGCGGATGTCCCTGGTAAGAAGTCCCAACTAGACCTCAGACTATTTCAAGTGGGAGTCCCAGTAGTGGGTAGTAAAGTAATGCCTTGACCGTGGTAGTGTGTAGAGGTAAGTGTGATAAATTTATTAGAAGCAAGTGTGTCACCTTTGAATGAGTCAAAGTGAGATGCATTGGGGTTCTAACACACAGAGGGGTAAAGGAAGTGTGTCCCTTTGAAACCTTTAATAGTACACAACCTGAGAGGAGCACACGAGCGTAATGACATCACGGGTTGGAAATAGAATAGTACAAAATCCAAAGTGACAGGTTAATACAACAACACATCTTCAATAATATTCATATAATTACTTAAAAAATAATTCATACACAAATGCATAAGTTAAATAACATACATTGCTAAAGTAACCAGAATAGTCGAACTATAATAAAAACATATGCATGAAAACATATTGGATCAGTTATATTATTAAGTGAAAGATCCGTCCATATATACATGATTGAAAACCATTAGCCCCAATAGTGGAATATTACAATCAACATCATCTTCTCCTCCAAAGATATGTACTCGCTCTATGTTGTGGAGAATCTAACCCTCGTCGCAATACTCTCTAAGCCTTCTCTGAGAAAAGCCCAGCCAAAATATTGGCTCCCAAATGTCTCTACTATGAGTGATGAGGTTCTATATATAGAAAAGTGTGGGGTGACCCTTGATAGTCCCCTTTGACTCTTAGACTACCCTCATGACTCCACATTACATAGTGACTATTCACATTCCACTAGTAACACTTGGAATTTCACTTACAACATATTTACAATAATAAAATTTCCACAGATACTGATGTGGAACAAAATAGGCTTGAGTTAGCCTAATAAGACAAAAAACATCACTCAAGGTCTTGGGGAAAGACCAACTCGGTAACCTCCTTGTGGTGGTCTTCAGTGACAAACTGATACCAAGTTTGGTATTGTGTTATCGTGTCCCCGTACTATTTGGTGATGTATTTAGTGAAGAAGAGTCTCCTGTCCATGGCTTCTGGGTATATGGTTTTGAAACCTCTGTCTCGCTCATCCTCAAGCATGCATAACACTATATTGAATGTGGCTAGACAACTGATGTACATATACATGTTCTCTACGCTCAGGTGAAAGTCATCACTGGTGGCTTCATGCATCAACATCTCTATGTACCAGTCAACCTCCAACATGACTTGGTTCTTCCTCATGGCTTGAGTGAGAGTTCTGATCGAAGGGATCCTATGTGTCCTCATTATGACATCCAAAATATTGTAGAACCACGCATAGGAAACATTAATGTTGGTAATGAGCAGAGGGAGTTGCTCATATTTCCAGATGAATATATGAATACATGCTTTGTCTAGCTATGTCTGCGGCTTCATCATCTTGTGCAAGTAAAGTGAGGATGCGTTGTACCTCAATATCCATTCCTATATGTGCATAATAATAACATTCTTGTCTTTGAGAATTTGGACTGTCTTAATACACTATTGTTGAAAACCTTATAGATGGACAATCGCTTTGTGCGTGGTGACAAATCTTCTATACAACATCTGTATGGTGGTCTACAAAGTTTATATCTATATAAGTACTTCTTTCTTCATTTCTGCCATAGTGGATCCTATGGACTACTATGTTCTCTGCCTAGCCTTTTGCAAGTCCTTTGTCATTTGATCATTTTCTATTATCAATAAATTGACTGTCAAAATCATCGCTTCTGCATAAGCCTTAGAGGCCTCGACCATGGTGGCTAGATGTATTCTGACATATGACACAATCACCCTTCCCTCTTTGTGTGTAGGTGATGTGTGATAATCCGGGAGATGCTTTCTTCGTGCCTATACAATTGTGTGTTGTGCCTTGTCAAATGAAATATTTTACACATCCATCTCATGATCATCACCAGGGAGAACAAGCCCTCCTTTCTCCCTCAGGATTGGTTGTGATTCTCGTGGTGGTGGAGACTTTGGTGTGACATGAGATGCTATTGGCATGAGATTAGTGTCTTGGTATTATGGCTCTAGTTTTGTATTCATGTTCACTGCTTCAACCATCTACTCAAGCTACTGAGGAAGTTCCCTAAATTGCACCTTCTAATCCTATTCTTCATCTACTAGCTACTTTCCTGTCTCAAATTGTATAGGAACAATTTTCTTTGTAAGTGCACCTTGTCTTTCCTCTTGTTCTTGTTTCTACTTTTTCTCCATTTCTCTCCTCCTAAGCTCTTTCTCTACTTTCAACTTCTTTTCTATTTCCCGCAATGTTCTCTCTGCATCTACCAACCTTTGCTTCTATGTCTTCCTCCATTCTACTCTCCTTTCACCCTGTTGCCTCTTCGCCTCTCTCTGAAAAGCTACTTTCTCAGTAGGAGGATCTTCTCTGAACTTGTAGCTTTGTACAACCTCTGTGCTCTCGGGAATCCTCCTCTTGCCTTTGTCTTACACCAATTTTTTTCTCACTACTACTATTGTTGTTACTTGCTGTGGCATTGCTTCTTGTAGCACTTATTTCCATTCGACATCCATTCTCACTTGTTCATTAACCCTAGGGGAGTTCTAACAATACCTCCAAATATCTTCCTTTGGCCAATGACATGTCACGTGGACCTATGGTTAATACACCTTCACTTGATGTTGAGAATAAGAATGTGGACCACCAACTGTCAATCCACCAAGACTATTCCTGGTTTGAATTGAGCCTTCGACAATATGTATCAACTTTTCAAGTTCATTAAATTTCCTATGTAGAGTTTTTTTCTCTGTGTTAGGTACACTCTAACATAAAGTTATTTGTTCTTTTTCCCCATTCCAATTAAATGCCATTAAACTCTCGCTATGATCCATGATTTATTTCCTTTACAGTAAAGGAAAAACCAAACCTTTGAACAAGTTGTTCCACTTGTTCTTCCACTATAATATTGAGTGCATTTCAGGGCCACCCATAACCTTGCTTCAAAGGCATTTTTTACTTCTTGATGTTCTTTTCTTTGGATCTTTTCTTATGCCACTATGGAATATTTCTGTTGGTAAAGGGGTGGTCTACTTTACGAAGTTGGTGGACATTCTACAATTGCAATAGAAATTGAGTTGAATAAATAATAAACAATTTTATGCTATAACGAATTCTAATTTGCACAATTTATATTTTAGAATTAATTAAAGAAATTAAAAAAAAAACTAATACTTGGAAAGTACAGATAACTCAAATTTTAAAGAGAATTTTATTCACATGCATAGTTTAATGCATTACATGAGGGACTATACTCCGAAAGAAATCGTAAATATACCTATGGCGGATAATGTTGTTTTTAATGTAAAATTAAATTCAAAAATTCAAAAATTTCATTACTATGATATTTTTGGCTTAAATATTGGTTTTGGGAGCTAATGGTGTAAGTAATTCAATTCGGTTATTATAATGTTGCAAGCTTGCAAGTTTCAAGTTTATTGAGTACTTTATGACATTATATGTCATCGAATTGGTATTAACCAATTTTTATTTCCACTATCATGGTTAATGGCATGTTTTATTTCTTCCCATTTTGTGAATTTTCATAAGGTTGTATCTAAAACTTAGGTAGAAATCATTGTAGAAAAAAGGGCAACAATAAAATACACTCTCGCTATCATATTATAGATTAAGATGCATGGTAAATAATCAAGAGAAATGTTGGCTATTTTTGGTAATGGAAAATTGCAATCCTTCGATGTTCATTGGTGGTAACTGTTAGGCTCCTATAATTTATAGGATCTCAAGGTTATTGAGTGTTTTATCTCAGAAATCGTATATTATAAATAATTGTCAACCTGTAAATGATTTCCAAATAAAACAAAATAGAATAAAAATGAAAAGAGGGTATAAATATAAAAAAGAGGAAAACAAAAACATTGAAAAATAATGAAAGATAGAACCCCATCAAAAGAAGGGAAAAACAAAGAAAATAAAATAATATTTAAAGTGTTGCAAATATAAATGCCACTACACATAGATAGTTCTCTTATCATTGATAATTAAGGGTTGTGTGCAGCTTGCTTAAAATGCCACAATGACTAGTTGTTTGTTTAATCATACAGTAGAATCATTGCTAAACATGTTTAAATGTATGTAAATTAGACTAGAGAATAAAGATTTTCGAAAGAATTTTACCTTGGAAAATTAGTAGTTAGGTAGAAAATGACATTGATTCAACTGTTTAATCTGAGTCAATAGGAGAAATAAGGGATAGGATTTTGTAGTCTTTTTTTCATTTTTAATTAAATAAAATAGTATGTGTTTGCTAGTCTAAGTGCACCCATTTAGAAGAATAAAAATGTTAGTTTAAGGGTAGGCAGAAGTAGTTGGTTTTATAAATATATGTATATGCGTTTTTTCCCTAAGTCTCAAAGACATTGCAACAAGGGGAACAATGGAGATAAACCATTTTTTGCATGTTTGATGTTTTGAAGCTTTATCCTAAAGTTCAAAAGCAACAAATTAAAGGTGCACGTGGACAAAATTCCTTTTTTCATTTATTGTTAAAGGGGGGCGCACCCGAAACTTTGGGATTTGTCTATCTCCATGATCGACGACCCTTAACCCTTTTCGCCCCCCCACCTCTCCATCCTACCTTTACCAAGGAGGGGGTAGGGGGTATAAAATGCCATTATTTTCCACCTGGCACCATCCATATGTGTCACCTTCCCATTATTTTACAACCCCCTTTAGATACTACATATTGCCTACTACCCCCTCCGAAAACCGTCTTTGCTACATTCTCTCGATCATGTTCCTACCTCATAACCTTTTCCACTGATTTTGTGCCACATTGCATACCCACTACCCAATTAAATTCTCTCCCAATAGAATTATTGTTGGGCATTAAATTTTCTTTCGCTAGTAACCGTTCAACCTTTAACAGTCCCATGCCAAACCTCCAATGGAAATTACCTCTCTACCTTTAAAATATTTGGAACCATCCTCTTCCTCTTTTTCACTATCTTATTCCTTGTAATTCACACTTTCTGCATGATGATCATTTCCAAAGCACTTGTTGAACTAGACCAGATCAAAATTGTTAGCGCTCTATGTTTTTCCATTGGTGGCTTATAACCTCAAATTCTTCCTGTTAATATCTCCCTTATATCATAGTTATCATTCACTGAACTAATCATGCCTCCAAAGAGAAAAATCCAGGAAAACCATTTAACCCACTAATCCCTCCACCCAGAGGTTTAGATCACTTTCCTTTAGCTAATAGGGATTATAGGATCAATGAAACACAGTATGATTGTGAATTTTTAGAGCTCTATTTCTGGTTGGAGGACAAATATGCTGACAAAACAGATGAAACTAGACTTTGGGTGTCCAATATTCCTCATTATATTTTTCCTCTAACCATCCATACCCTTGAATTCACCCGAAAATGCCAAGCTTTTTATGTTCCTAGCCAAAGAGCCATTATGACGCCATCTAGTGACATCATGTTTACACTTAGTACCCAATCTATAAATCAAATGATGCTAGCCCCCCCATGGAAAACAATGCCCTAGTTTCCTTAGAATTCCTCACCCAGCTTGATCAAAATCTTGATTTCAGCACAAGAGCCAAAATCTTTGAGTTCTTCTTACTAGAAAATGCCCAATTACCAAAGAAAAAACTTTGTACCCTTCCTCAATCTAACCTGATCAAGATAAAAAAATTATATCCATAATTTCAAACATTTTAGGTTATTATTCTGATCAGTGGGTAGATGATCCCATTCTAGCTTTCTTTTCCGTCTTTTCCACAAATAGAAAACCATCCATTTTGTTCAATTTTAGTTAATTCTTGGCTGATAAAATTCATGAACAATTTCTAGAATTTCCAATAGAATATTTGTTTAATTACACTTCCGTTCTAATCTACATGTCTCTTTATTCTCAAGCAGTCAGGTTCAGTTTTTCTATGCAGAAGCTAGATGATGAGGGAAACTAGTAGTTTGTGATATTTTCGACTTTATTGTTCATGAGAGAGTGGCAGGAATTTTCCTATAAATGGTTCATTGAGGAATTTGTTCACCCACCCATGAACATCCTAAACAATTCTACATATCCCAAAATCAATGAATACATCAAAAGGGCTTTTCATTTGACAAACTTGGCCAAGTCTGGAGATTGGTATTTATACCAAACCTATAAAAAATTTAGAGTTTATGGAGGTGAATAACCATAATATCAACTCCAAAAATACCTCCCCATGAGGATTTTTTCGCTGAAATACATCAAAAAAATGTTAAATTCTGATTATATTCACTTTGTGGTGGTAAAGAAGAAGTCCCAGTTTCGCATAAAGACACAGGTGGGCCCATTGAGATGCAATACTAGGTCTGCAAGAGAAGAGGCAGACATAATTCTTAAGGGGATGAACTTGAGCCTGAGTTTCACATGGTCTTATGACCCTTGGGTATTATTTCCAAGCTAAGAGTAGAAAATAGAAATACTCGTTATATATGTACCTCAAGCCCTGAGATAGAAAAGTAAGGAAATTAGTTAGAATGGGCAGAGATTACTTTTCAGGAAGTGGAAGAACAATTGTTTTCTACAAAAATTTTACAAAGTCCTACTCCTTAAGAGTAAACCAATAAAAGAAACAGAGAGGATGGATCATCATCAATAACAGGTAGTGAGGCCAAGGAGTTCCAGATCACTTACATGAAAAGGGAAAAAGTGACTCATAGGACATATATTGAAAAGGAAAGAGAAGATCATGATTTCGTTATAATTACAGTCTCAGCACCTACAAGAAGAATTTTTTTTTTATCTCCTATTGGAACTTCATCATCACAAGGTCAAAAAGATATAGAGCAAGTTTCACAGAATTTCCAAGGAGAGAGGGAAAAGAGTGTTTTTGACAAGTACTAAGAGATTAAACGTAAGAACGAATTTCTCAAGAACAATACCTACATTCAGTTTTGGAAGCATACTCCAACTCATAGAGTAGATTATTATTAGTTTTTGACACAGAGCTAGGAAAGATGCATATGGCCTTCCTTGAGGTCCAAATTTCACATCAAAAGGCATCAGTAGATTACAATAGTATTACATTTGAATTCAACACCAAATATATCCATCCCATTGATCAACCGGAGATGCATAAACATATTGGTGTGATAATTTCTTCTACATTAGCTAATACTCCCATGTCATTGTCTAAAATGCAGCTTTCATATGCCAACATTCATTCCCAATTGAAAATGGAATAGGTATCCTCCTTAGAAAAGGAGGATCAAATATTTGTAATATTTGGTAGTCAAGATATGATATGATCCTAAAGATATTAAGGTTGCAGAGGAGATCATTAAGAAGAAAAATTTGGACACTACATCATTAAGGAAGGAGTTGAAATTGCTAGCCATAGATAATCCCTTAACTAAAGACATTGAATAAAATGAAACACATTAGGCTAAAATTATGAAGCTAATCATAGAGTAGAATATTCAGATCAGACACATGGAGGTAGAAATGGAGAAAATTATTAAAGAGAAAGAACAATGTCAAAGGATGGTTATAGTTCCCCTTGATGCTATACCCATCACTTAGCTCACAACCATAGGAATAGAAACTGCCACAACTTCTTTGACTCAAGATACAAGCACTAAAAAGGTGACCAAGATAATGGAGAATATGTCAATCTAGTTAGAATAAATTAAGACATAACATGGGAAACTCAAAGCTTTAGAAGAACAAAAAGCCAAAACTCAAGGTTCTCGTCTAGCTAAAGTGTAGAAGACACAAAGACTATTGGAGAGATTATAGAAGGTGGAGAAGGATACATAAATTGGTCAGACATTGGCCCAACCCAAGGAAAACATTTGGTTGGGTAAGTTGGATTCTATGAATGAGATTTGGCCATGCATCCAAATCATCTTTGAATAGAAGGAATTGATACAAAACACCACTAAAACCATTGTACAGGTAAGGGAAAGGTTGGGAGACATGCCTACAGAAAAATCCAATATCATAAAATTCATGAATTCAAATAGTAAATATGAACTTGAAGACTTAGGAGTTAGTGATAGGACTGCCACCATCTTGGAAGTCAAGAAAGTTTTGACTAAAAGAAACCTCATTGATCAATTGGAGGAAAGGTGTGAAACACTAGAGCTAGCAGCAAACATGTTTTCCTACAGGATCAAATATTTAATTCAGAAAGGAATGCATAGCATATATGTCCTTAATGATAAACTCATTATTGAAGAATACTATATTTTAGAAATGAAGGAAATGGTCAAAAGCAATTTTAAGTTCAATGGTATAAAAGGTAGCATGACAACCATAACACTTTTGGAGACAACGAGAAATGATTTCTTCATCCAGAATAAGATAAAACACATATTCACAATAAAACCAACCTTTGCAAAGTATACTGAGGTTGATGAGATTTACCAGAGGGAAATTAAATTAACCATTCCAGATGAAAAACGATGAGAGGAACTGTGTGATTTATTGGATTAAAGTAACTTGGATGTAGTAAGAACTAACAACTAGCACATCAGTGATCCCAACAGCCAATGCATCATAGTTATAGGTTGATTCATTAACTGAATCCTCCAAAATGGAGCCACCTCTCCATGCAATTGTCCACCTTGCCTATCATTCTACATACAATTGATTTTATTATTTAGGATAATGTTAATAATACAATATCGGTTGGGACAATGATTTTGTAATTATCTGTATAAATACTTCACATTTTGAAGTCATAAGGGTTGATTGTTGAATATAATTTCCTTTGCATAGGTAATTTGTCGAAGTTGTTGGAAGCATCAATAATATAGGGACATTTTCACAAGATTCATATGGTGTACAAAATGATGATGTTTTTCTTCAATTTTTGTGTTTAAATCATTGCCTTTTCCTTTATTATTTATGGAAATCTTAATTACATAACCAAAATTGTGATGAATAGGATATGTTATTTAGAGAAACCCATTCAGGTTGTTAGTAACTTATATGTTTTCTTCTGAGGCCAAATTAACGAATTCTTCATTGTTACTTAACTTCTACTGAATCTTAAATTTTTGCTATTTGATAATCCATTTTATATTCTAAGAGATCCAAATAGTAAAACCTAGATTTCCCTATGAAACTCCTCTAAAATTTGACGTAGCTTCAGTTAATGTTTAGACTCCATAGGCCAATGGAATTATAGAAATTTAGTCAGCCAAATAATCCAATAAAAACGATCAGTACAATAATAAATAGCCTAAAATTCACATGAGACATAGCTAAATTTTACAGAGAGATCCCTCTCTAAAGGTGGTAGGGATAGATCCTAGCTTCCAAAGTGGTTTTAATGTTATCCTACATGTTTACTCCCTCAACCTCAAAAATACATAATGATAACATAGTGGTGACAATATTGGGGACGAAAACTTTTTTAAACTGAAAAATAACTATTCCTTGGTATGAAATCAGTACTTCTATATATCAAAACTCTTATAGCGCAATGAAATACATGATCTCACGTTGTAATATTGTATATATTTGAGTGTGTTATTATTAAGCTACATGATAAGTTTTCAATAGATCTCGGTTCCAAAAGAATTTTCACTAGAGCTCACCCAAATCCCAACCCTATTGAATTTTTAGAGAATCTAGAGAAATTAGTGAGGAATAAAATTCTTATAGAGAGTCAGGGTAGTAATATTCCTTTGTCTAGATTCAATTATGTTCCTGAGAATAGTCCTTTGTCTAGGTCTAACTCTCTTCCAGAGAATTTTGAAACTATTCAAGGCATACAGTTTGATTTTACTTTCTAGCATAGTTTGTTTAGGACAAAATATGAGAGCTCTGTAAATCACTCTATGATAGATCAAGATTTACTGCAACCATATATACCCCAAACTCAACCTCATTAATTAGATCCTGATCTACAATACCTACAACAATTTGATAAATTACAACGTCTAGTCTCGGTTTTAGATGAAGCCATTAAAGAATCTTATATTCAACAATCTATTGAATTTTCAACTTTAACAGTTGTAGCAGCTTCTTTGTCCTCCCAATCTTCCCAATCTATTAAGCTATAACCTGCTAGTCCTACTCATTCTATAGTTTCTACTATTTTACCTGTAGTATCTCAGACTATTTCTCCTACTATTCTTGTAGTTATCACAACTACACCTACCATGGGTCCATCTTCCAGTCAATCTCTCAGACCAACTATGACTGGTAGGTATGCACCTTTGGTCTTACTAGGTGAGCTATATTATATGCCTAGAGATTATCAATCAAAAATTCTAACCTTTGATAACACTAGTTCTCATATTGCTCAGCAACATGTCGATAGAATGAATGATGTTTTTGACCTTCAAGAAGTAGATGAAGCTGATGTAAAATGAGATTGTTTGCTCAAAGTTTAGGAGGTCATGTCAAAAAATGGTTTAGGAGTTTAACTGCAGGAAGTGTAGCCAAACTTGATGCATTTCATTAAACTTTCTTAGCTCAATGGGATACCAAGAAAAATCCACTTTAACTTTGAATGGATACAAAAGACTGAAAAGAAAGTCCAGTGAAACTATGGAGGAATATTGTGAAGGGTTTAACATTGTTTACAATGCAGTTCTTATAGACATCAAATCCTCCTCTGGACTATCTCTGATTTATTTTCCTAACGTTTTTGTTGTAGACATGGAATATCAACACAGAGAGAGAAACCCAACAACTTTGGAACAAATACAAGCCAATTCTATAAAAATTGAAGCTAACATCTTAGCCAAGAAGGTGAAACTAAAAATCCGAATGCAAGGTTACCATTGAAGATGAGCCTTCTAGTTCTACCTTTGATCACCTAGTGAGGGTAGTGGAAAATATGATGCAAAGACTAAACATAAATTATCAAGCTCAAATGAGAGAAAATCAATCTTCTCCTCAAAATAGGAACCAAAACTTTAGAAGGAATGTTCCCCAAATCAAGCAATAAGAGCAAATGGGTCTAGACCATCAAGTATGACCTCCTTTTCAGGAAAACTATATTGATGATGAGGGTAATATTATTTAATATTTAGATGAAATTCAAATAAATATGATGAGAATAAATGATGATGAAACTACTTTTCTCACTCAAGAGGAGCAAGAACCTCTCCTCCTAACTCAAACTGAACTGGACTCTGAGGAATCAGATGAATATAAAAAAGGTTTTGAGAATGCCATTATGGAATTCCATAGATAATATAACCTTAGGAGGAAAAAGCCTTTAGACACTGTCAATAGTAAGAACTCTTATAATCCTTCTAAGAAATCCTCTCACAGTGATGCTATGAAAACCATAGATAATTCTAGTGATAATTCTAGCAAAAATAAAGCAGAAACTCCTCTAAAAAATATAGCTGATAATTTTTCCAAAAATACTCAAACTAATATCCCAACCGCAAGAAAAGGAAAAGAACCTATATCAAAAGAAATTACAAATCAATGTGATCTTCCCATCCTGGTTAAGGTTCAAGCATTGTTCAACATTAAGAATGAATAATAAAAATTGAAAATTCCTGTTCCCCTAACAGATTTAATGAACAAAAATGTGTATAGGACTCATGTGATGAAAGCTCTAAACATAGGGGAAAACACAGTCTGTTAATTTCGATGATGACCATCCTGAACTCTTATTTGGGCCAGAAGTTGAGGGAAAGCCATAGGAAGGGGGTGTTCATCCATTCTATCTTAGCCTAAATATTCTTGATAAGATCCTCCATAATGCTATGTTAGATTCAGGGGCTTCCGACAATTTAATGCTTAAAGTTCTTATGGAAAAGACTGGAATTGATATTACCAACCATTATAAAGACCTATATTCCTATTATTCTAGTAAAGTAATATGTCTAGGTCTCATCAAACACCTGTGTTACTTTAGGTCAAATCCCAGCCAAAAATCTGGTAATGGACATAGTGGTTACAAATATCCCCCCTAAGAATGGTATGTGATTGTCATGCTTATGGGGCGAAAAATTACAAGGAACCCTATAGATGAATATGACCTTTGTCACCATACTAGTTTTTGGTGAACAAAGAAGATTATATAGGGTAACTTCGATGAAATTCATTGTGAGTAGTTAAGAGAAGCTTCACAACTATCCTCTTTATTCTGTCCACTCAGATTTACACTCTTTCATTCTTTATAATGATGGAGACATCAACACTGAGGTGATCAAAGAAAAACTAAGATTTCTAAAACTGATCCAAACCAAAGACAAGAAGTAGAACAAAATACTCTTACTGAACCTCTTTGAAACATGAGATTCCATGGATCTTGTAGCAAAGATGGTTATGGAGTGGGAGCATGGGTTTCAAACACATGAATCAATCATGTTGGAGGTCATTCATACAAACTAAACTTTCAATGTAGAAGCAACATAGAAGAATATGAAGCCCTGATATTACGATTGCAATCCTTAAAAAATTAGGTGCCAAGAGAATCTCCATTCAAGGGGATTCTGAGTTAATCATTAAACAAATTAAAGGAGAGTATTCGAAAAAACACCCTAGATTGAGAGCATATAGAAATGGATTGCTTGAATTTCTAGAGAGTTTTGTGGAATATGATCTTTCTGCAATTCCTAGAAATCAAAATACCATGGAAAATAGTCAGGAATTTTCAGCCAACTCCTGTAAAATGTCTTACCCTAATGGACAATATGTAGTGGAGTGGAACATCAATGAGTTGTCCGAGATAATATGAAGTATTGGAAGGTGTTTGGGAGTGATAAAAAAATTGAAAGTTTTATGCAATGTAAGGATGAATTTGAACACGATAGTATAGACTTAGAATCTGAATTATAAAATCAAGTAGTTCTACATTCTAATGTAGAAAGACAGTTAGAAAAATCAGATGCAAATGTAAACAAAAATAAAGTTGTAAATAAGTCAGGATTGTTTGAGATAGATCTATTAAAAGAAGAGTTTGAAACACTTAAGTTAAAGGATAAAGCTTTACCTAGGGGTCTGGTTCCACTGGAAGAATTTTTTATTTCAATGATGTGGCTAAAAAGCCTAAGATTGAGCCCACAAGAGCAATGATTGAATAATGCAATATAGGTTGTGAAAAATATCCCCAAATCATAAAATTATCTGAATCACTCCCAACAACTGAAAAAAAAAAAATACATTGCTTTATTCAAGGGATTCAATGATGTTTTTTCCTAGAGCTATGAAGATCTAAAAACTTATGATACAAATATTATACAACATAAAATTCCAATTAAAGAGGATCATAAACCATTTAAACAAAAATGTCGAAGAATAAATCGAGTGTTGATGCCTTTAATTGGGAAAGAAATTAAAAGAATGTATGACTCTAAAATCGTAGTCTCTGTTAGGTACTCTGAATGGGTTTCCAACATATTGCCAACTAGGAAGAAAAAATGTGAAATCAAATTATGTATAGATATTATAAACCTTAATAAATTTTCCCTAAAGAATAGTTACGCTTTACCAAAAATCGTTCATATTTTACAAAAGGTACTTGGATCTTCTAGGATTTATTTAGTTTCTCAAGTTCTAATATGGTTTTAGTTGACCTTGATGATCAAGATAAAACAAACTTTACTACACCATGGGGTACCTTCATGTATGTGAAGATTCCTTTTGGGTTAATGAATGTTGAAGCTACATTTCAAAGAGCGATGGAAATTGCTTTCGCTGATGAAATTGGCAAGTTTATTGTGGTCGATCTAGATAACATTATAGTTTATTCTAAAACTGATGAAGAACATTTGTTACATCTGAGAAGAGTATTTGAGAAATGCAGAAGGTTTGGGATTTCATTAAATCCCAAGAAAAAACTTTTTGTCCTTGAAGAGGGTTAAAAATTTTGGTCATATAATCTCTAAGGAAGGTATTAAAAGCAATCAAAGATTTCAAGGTCTATATCCTCCATTCTCACATAATTTCTTATGTACCAAATGTTGTGGTTAAGGATATATTAACCGAAAATGGACTAGATGGTAAAAGAGGCAAATGGATTGCCATCATTCTTGAGTATGATATGGAAATCAAGCCCACCAAGCTTATCAAAGGACAAGGTTTAGCCAAATTGATGGTTGAATATAAATTTAATGCATCAGATATCAACTTTGTAGCTGCATTAGATGATCAAGAGGAACAAGTGACTCAACGATTAGATGAGGATTTTATGACCTCACTGTGGTATGCAAACCTCATTTTTATTTTATTCATTTAAATTCAAATAATAGTTGAATATATAGTTACATGTTATGTTATATAGTTATATATATGTTATGTAAATTATTATAATTATATATCTCTCATGATATGATATATAAAACAAAATAGCAAATAACTATTTTTTTAGATTGCTAACTTCAAAGATTAATATTTTATTATTAAGACTACAATCATAATATATTTATTATTAAAAAAATATTAGAAATATAAATTAATTTAAATTTAAAATAATAAAGTAAGATAAGTTTCTTATTTTATAAATAGAGTTTGACTATGAGAAACGTATTTATCATGTGAATATCAAGCTCCTAATTTACTTATTTATTGGTTATAGTTTCATTGTTTTCTATTCTGGAGTTTTTTGGGTATATTTTTCGCCAAATTTACTAGAAATTTGAAATGCATTTTAAGTAACAAAAACCTAAAAAAAATTGAAATTTTATTTCACAAAATTCCTCAAGAAAAGTTTAAAAACCTAAAGCAATTAGAAAAAAAAAAATCTGAAAATATGAATTTGAAGCCTAAATTGTAGTTTTTTTTTTGTGGTTTCAAAATGTTTTGTAGGTTTTGAAGGGTTTTTTTAATGGTTTTCTAGCTTGGTTTTGTAGTTTTCTAAGTTGTTTTGAAGGGCATTTTTTATGGTTTCATGACTTTCTATGTTTTTTTCAAGGGTTTTTGCTAGGACTCAAAACTATCCATCCAAGTGTACTAACTTAGTTTCAGTTAGTCCAGTTTAGTTTAGTCTAATTGGAGTCATTTAATGTCGATGTCTCCAATGTAATCTTATTTAACTCATTCATAATATTAAGAAGAGTAACTCTTTGCTACACAATTTTCATTCTTTGTCATTAGCATGGTTATTCTTTCCTTTTAATTAATTGGTTTGATGATTTTTGTTCATGTATTTTTTTAGTTAATTACTCTTTACATTTTACAAAAAAAAATATTAAGGAAGACAAATTATAGAGTAGTTATCTTCGTTTGAGCCTCTACAATGCTGCCATGGTGGTTGGAGAGATTCATTTGAATGCTCAATTTCTCAATTGAGTTCTAATAACTTAGCTACTCGAGCAATATATGGCTCAATCAAACTTTAAAGCTTGATCAATTAAATGTTATCTTCTAACCCTCAATTAAACTACCTTTTTCACACCCAAAGAACTCGATCCCACGCTTAAAGAAAACTTATTTAACTATCAATTTTTCCGGCCAAATATACCTTCTTTCACCAAAATGTGTAACACAACTTCATGCTTTCGCCATTACTTCTTGTTCCATTCTTTTAAACTCCTCAAGAGTTTTAAAAAATGGCAATAGAGCTTTTAAATATCAAGCACCACCCACCATGAAATTTTATCTAATGACGTGGAACGCACGCAGTTGCTTTTGAATAATTTAAAACGAAATGTCTTAAAAAGAGATCTTAAATTGCCCATATATGTAGTAGTGATAGTTGGGACAGAATGTAAATAATTGTGTCTTAAATAAATGTCTTAAAAACCTCATTGATGTAGTAGTTCATGGAATGATAAGTACATCTAAGAATAAAATTATGTTATTTTTTTATTTTATTTTTGAAATCTTAATTTCCAGTAGTTAGTTGAGACAAAATGAAAATAATTCCTTCTTAAATAAATGTCTTAGAAACCTCATTGATGTAGTAGTGCACTGAATGATAACTACATCTAATAATAAAATTACCTTACTATTTTTTTCATCTTATTTTCTAAATCTTAATTTGCTAAAACAGATATGATTACAATGTTTAAAATATATTTATAAATGAATTCGACATGTTGAATGACGAACTTCTGCCAATTACACCACACAGATTTATAATTTTAACATATATCAGCTAATCTCAAATAAAATTGATTGAAAAATGGGCATGGAAAAGTTCCCAAACTTAAAATAATTAGAAGACAACTTTTCTTCCTTCCGCGATGAATTTAATTCTATATCATAATTATCAAAATTCCGCCAAATTGACCAAACGCTCGATTGACAGATAAAGAAGCAAATTCGAATTGGGTACGGAATATTCGGTCGAGCACATATTCACTACTTTCTTTCGCCCGCCCGCCCTAATACACACAATTCCGTGTGGCATGTTTAGCTGCCTTCAAACAAAATAGCATGAGGGTCATCCTGGACATTCCAAATGAGTAGGCGTGGTTAATCTATCTTCGAGAAGGATTCATGGGATCCGTAGGCTCTGGCATTCGAGTGATATTGGTCATGGGAGAGAAGGATTCATGGGATCCGTAGGCTCTGGGTTTCGAGTCATATTGGTCATGGGATTCCCTGTTGGTGATTTGAAAGTGCTGTACGGTTCACAGCGTGCAAACTTTCCCCATTTTATTACCTGTACCCATTTGAAACCCATGTTTACTGGAATTGTATGAAAGGTTATTTTATGAAACAAAAACGTAACGTAAAACCATTGTTTCTTGTTGATTTCATTGCCTTTGGGTAATTTCTTGTTGATTTCTGTCTTTGGGTAATGCCTTTGTTGACCATGTGTAGTCAGGTATAAATATAGAGGATGCATGCAAAATGTAAGTGGAAAAATTCAAAAATAGAATGTGATTATATGGAACGTAGTAATTGCAGATTTGAGTGGGAATAATGAGTAATCAGTTGAGTTTTATAAACAATTGTAACTGGTAAAAATAAAACTGAATCATATATCATTATCGTGCTTTTTTATCAGTCTTTTATTAGTGTTATGGAATTTGATAGAAATATATATTGACATTTACATAAGAGATTGGAATCACTCTAAGGTGGATGGCTTTCTAGGGTGGATGCTTTTCCTTGTTATGATCAATTAGCTCCACGGCTAGATATCACGGTATTACGCAAGAGATGAGCATCAATCTAAAGTGGATGAGATTCCTTGTTATGAATGAAAAAATCTTATTGAACTGATCCCCTTGTTTAGCATGTCTTACTAAATACTTACCCCTAATCTGGCTTATCTTACTATATACTTGCACTAGTTAGTAATGTAGGGTTTGGAAAATGTGCTGAAAATATATATTTATAAAGATAGAATATAAAATGAAATATATAAAAAAACAAATAACCATTATTATTTCATTGTTTTGCCAAAAACTGCAAAAGCATACAAAATATGAAAAAATATTAAAGAAAAATAAATCTCAATTAAATATAAACAAAAATATCGTGATTGAAAATCCCCTTCGTTAGTAAATATAAAATTACAATGTTGATAAGAATAATTTTTTAAAATGCTCTACTTACCATTATATACATTGCTGCATTCCATACTTGGAAATGCTTGGTAATATGAAATGTGCATGGATTACGATACTCGATATTCGATCTATATGTCGCCGTAGTCTATATTCAATTTATATTGCATATAATTTAATGGTGTGGGATATTTAATTTATTTACTATTTTAATGTTTTTGTGGTGGGATATTTATGGTCTTGAATATCACAAATGTAAATTTCAATTTTTCAAAATTGTGAAAAAAATGATATGTGTGAAAATCCGTGAGATGTATACTCCCCTAAAAAAAAATTCCTTTCTTGAATTTTGAACTTTTACAGAATCAAAATTTTTCCGCGCCAAATTGATGTGGAATTAGAATACGCTTTATTTTCGTCACTTTTATTATTCATATGTGTAAGAGCTCCGCCAAATTTGCGCACAGGTTTCATGGAGTTGCCATCATTGATCTACCCATTATCGGGCCACACTACTGTTACAAAGTTGTATAGCTCCTTGAAATTCATGTAACAGATCGCCCCTCCTAACGTTGGGTTGGCTTGAGGAAAATTTGTGCGTAGAGGTAAGATCTTGCTGTTTCGTGACAAATTGGCTCTGCAGTTGAGGGTTACATACTCATGCCAACCGGTATATGCCTCAGACATTGGTCCAATTGTCGGCCCCGCCGGATTCTATGCCCATTTCTTTGCTTTTTCATAATGCGCCTCCACCAAACCTTTGCGTCAAGCCTGCAAGCTTCGAGTGGCTCTTCACTGTAATCTCTTTTCGCGGTAGTTTGTCCCACAACGACATACTCGTGACAGCGGTGGACAGGTGGCCGCCCAATATTCGCGATTTTTACACACTTTGACCGTTCGCGACAATCTTGAAGCCTGGCTGCGGAGAAAAAATGGTACGAGCCCCGTGGTCTCTTCAAGTATATGTGTACCGTATCGATCATTATAGAATCGATCAATGTTGAATAAAAAAAAATGGGCAAGCTAAAACATTGATTCAAGAATTTTTCCATATAAAAATGATTGCATCTTTTCTTTAACTTCAATCCAAGATGGTGTCCAATGATTTCACCACTCTAGATTTAATAGAAATAGAAATGAATTTAAAGTTCACTTTTCAAATAATTTCATTTACAAACTAGAAGCAACTCGGAGAAATAAAGAGGCCATGGTGGCTGCCTCAAGTTGTTCACAAACAAGTGAATGAAAATGTTACTTTAAGATGGAGATGTTTGCGTTTACTTAGTGTAGATTTGCTTTTATAAGAAAATTTATAAACATTAGTAAACTTCCAAACCCATAATATTATGATACCATGTGTAGGTTTGTCATTACACTAAAACCGACATGCAACAACTAATATTATCTTGAGGGGGTTCCAAAGCCATAATATTACCTTGAGTGGGCATTTAGTATTTCAAAATCTATTGGGAAAATGTTGACAATGGGAGCCACTTTTAGGGAAGTTAAACTATCCCAAGCGCTATCTAAGTTCAACAGGGTTGCACACAATCATGGTCACATCCCAGTACAGAGTAGATTTAGAGTTAATGGAGAAAAAGATTGTTCTAGATTATGTAGAACTCATGTGAATATTCTACATTATGTAGAACCGATGTCTTTATTGCTCTAAATTGTGTAGAACTAGAGCCTTGAATGTCCTAAGAGTATGTTGAATTGATTGTGTTTAATACAAGTCACTTGCAATTTGAGTAGGTATCATTTCCTTTATAAGGAGACAAGTCATGTAATGTGCAATCAATTTTGGACATTGCACTGAATTAATAAGATATTGTGTTTTCATCATACTTTGGTTTTTTGGTTGTTTATTTAAGTTGTTCTCAAAGCCAGTAGAGGGAGCATGTGTGAAGAGTGAAGCAAATCCTTTACGCGACGATTGTGTAACCATGAAGGGAAAGAGAAGTAAGTCATCATCTTTCTATGGTATAAAATTTATTATAGGAGACATTATTTATGGTGTGATAATTGATTAAAAATTTTAATCTTTTTCTAGTAATTTGTTTTTATTTGAATTGAGTGGAGGTTTTGGTTAAGCTTCATTTTAAGGGCAAAAATAATTTTGATATAAAGTGCTTTTAGTGTGGTATAAAGTTTATTTAAATTTTTCATAAAGGCGATTTGAGTTATGGTGATATATGGAGATTTGATTAAGTTGGTGATATATGGCTCTTTTTTTTTAATATTTGGTTATTTTAAAAAGGTGAAAAGGAATTTTATAGGTTTTTTTTAGTGTTGGGTTAGAGATATTTGGAATATATATATATATATATAATATAGAGAGAGAGAGAGAGAGAGAGAGAGAGAGAGAGAGAGAGAGAGAAAGAGAGAGAATCCATTTGTTGATTCATATGAAGTGAGTGCACAAAGCTAGATGGAGAACATTATACAAATTGGAAGTTTAAGTTGTGGACAATGGTGGAAGGAGCTCAAGCTTGGTTAACTGTAGTAGGGGATGAAGTCTAACTGACAACACCACCAGCTTTAGTTCAAGGTTGGGAGTGTAGAGAGATGAAGGCCAAGGTACTTTGAGAATGTTTATAAAAGAGAATATTATTTCACATATCAGGGATTGTGATACAACTCAAGAAACCTTGGAAACTCTTCAAAAGTTGTATGAAATTACCAATACTAATAAAGTTTTGTTTTTAAAGAAGAATATTTTCTCAATTAATATGAAGGTAAACCATAAGCTTGGTACTATTGGTGAAAATATCTCAAGTAGTGATCTAATGACAATTGCATTGAATGGGATGTTAGATGATTATGATATGTTTATCATTGGAATTTCAATAGGTAAAAAAATCATGTCTTTAATGAATTAACATGTTTTCTCTTGTAAGAATATGACAGAACGAAAAATATCAATGGAAAATCTCAAATTTCAAATTTGGGGTTGGTGACAAAAGGAAAACATCCATACAAAATAAAGCGATGGGACAAGAACAAAGGAGGCAAGTCATATCCAAAACCACATCAATCTACAACACCACCAAGGACAAATACCTATCTAAAGAGGAAGGATGTATGCTTGTATTGTGGTAAGTCTAGACACTTTGCTAAAGAGTGTCATAAAAGAATGATCAGTCTAACCATAGAAGAAATTTAGGAAAATTTGTTGATCAAGAAGCCTCAATTAGTGATAATCTCAATAATATCAAATTATTCATTTTAGAAATTTCCTTATTAATAGAAAGTGATGATGATAATGTACATTTTATTTACTCTGGTGCTTCAATTTATATGACAAGCAAACAAGAATCGTCGATACATATCATTACAGCAATAATGGCACTCACATCTATCTAGGAGATAATAGGTCTCATGAAATCAAAGGTTATGGTGATGTATGTGTAACTTTAGCAAATGACCATGTAGGATAAATACATAATTTGATGTATGTTCTTGGAATCAAGAAGAATCTAATCTTTATGTCCACCATCGTATATTAGAATCTCGAAGATGAATTTATTAACTGACATTGTGTTGCTAAGGATATACATGATAACTACAACATAATAGTAAGAGGAGTGCAAATGGGAGTCTTATACAAGCTTGGTGTGTCTGGAAAAATTCATCATGCATTGGAATCCACTACCATGACAACGAAAGCTCTTAGGCATCAAAGGTATGGCCACCTTAATTATCATGATTTGTTGCTACTACAAAAACAGAGAATGGTATAGGGACTTACATGGTTAATGAATGAAGACTTCACATTTGAAGGGTGTGCTTTACGGAATATGTATAGGGTAGAGTCCCCTACTCATACAAATAGAAGAAAAGTGATATTCTTGAACTTGAGCATACATACGCATGTGGGCCTACGTAGACTACATCATTAGAAGGAGCATATTATTTCTTTATATTTGTTGATGATTGCACAATATATACTTGGGTTTATTTCATTAGAGAGAAGTGTGATGTATTTGAATATTTCAAAGATTTTAAAAACTTGGCTGAGAATCAAACAAGAAAATACATCAAAATCATTCGATCTTATCAAGCGGGATAATATACAGTAGGAGAATTTGTCAAATATTACAAAGCCCATGGAATTATATAATAGTACATAGTGCCACATACTCCACATTAGAATGGAGTCGCTGAAAGGAAAAACAAAACATTAGTATAATGTGCAAGGAGCATGATGAAAGGTAAAAATATTATGAGCGTCTTTTGGGCAAAATATATTACTATTGTTATTTATTTAAAGAAAAAGAAGTCCAACAAAATTTTTAAATAATAGGATTACATTTGAAGCTCTTTATGGCTATAAAGGAATAATAAGTCATCTAAGAATATTTAGAAGCAAAGTGTTTGCTCATGCTTCAAAAGAAGATAGGAAAAAGCTTTATGCCAAAGATATCTAGTGTATTTTCATTGGTTACTATTATAACTATGAAACGTATAACATGTTTGACCCTTCTATTCATAATTTTTTTTAAAGAATAGATGTTTTGTTTGATGAGCATGCAAGTTGGTCATAAAGGGGACAATTATGATGCATTGTATATTCCCCATTATTGTGTTTAGGTCATAGAAGAAGTTGATGATAAACAAGAGAAGAAACAAGAGGAAGAATCTAGTGATATGTGCACCTCAAGTAGTGAAAGCACAATTAGAGGAGGAAAAGATTCACCATAGAGCAGAAAAATGGATGAAAGAAATGAACAACCAAGAACGTCCTCACCCCATATTCAACCAACAGTAAGGTATAAAGAATATGCCTTGATGACTAAAGTGATTAACATACTAGAACCTTCGAAATTTAAAGAAGCTAATGAACATGCAAAATGGATAAATGCAATGAAGGAAGAATATAGTTCTATTATAAAAATTGATACAAAAAAATTGATAGAATTACCTAAAGATAATGTTCTGATAGGATCAAAATGGTTTTTCAAAATAAATTTAATGTTTATCAAATTATTGTTAAATATAAAGCTAGACCTATAGCAAAGGGTTATTCACAAAAAGAAGAGACATATTATGAATAAATGTTTTCATTTGTAGCTAAAATGAGCACCATTAGAATGATGTTTGCATTGGAAACTACCCTTGATTGGAAGCTCAATCAGTTGCATGTCAAATCAACATTTCTGAATCGAGAATTGAAAGAAGAAGTATATCTTGTTTATCTATAAGGTTTTGTAAAATACGGAGAAGAACATATTGTTTGTAGGTTAAAGAAAGCATTATATGGACTCAAACAAGCAATCAGGTCTTGGTATATGAATATTGAGAAATTATTCTCTCAATAGGGTTTTCTTCAAAGTAAAGGAGATCCAAATATCTACATCAAGAGGGATGAAAAGGGACATATTGTTTTTATTCTTATATATATTCATAATATTATCATAACAGGGAGTGCTACCAAGGTAATTGGAAAGATTAAAAGAAGTCTATGTGAGGAATTTGAAATGAAGGATCTTGGAAAGTTGCATTACTATTTAGGCATCAAAGCTTGGAGAGATAATTGTAGAACCTTTGTAACAAAAAACAAGTACACACATGAATTAATCAAGAGTTTCAATATGAATGGATGTAAAACAATATCTACACCTCATCAGCAGTGATGATAAAATGAAAGAAGTGGTTGGAATGTATATAGAGAATTGGTGGGAAGTATGAATTACTTAACTCCAACCAGAGCACGGAGTCTTCACGCAATGAACCTCTGACATATCACGTGTGTTCATGGCATATTAAACAATACCCTTAATTTGACTACATATTGGAAAATTCCTCTAAGAATCACATTATTTAACCCCCTACTAATACAAACCCAATACACGTTCACAACTTAAAAACCCCTACTTTCACTAGATATTGTAGGTATCCATTTTTTTATTAACATTTTTTATACCCCTTTATATTTTTCATTAACTTTGGACTCCATTTTTTATACCTACTAATATAAAAACCCTCTTCGCCCTATATATCCCCCAATATATTATCTCATTTTTTCCTTAATAAATATCCCCCAATATGAACCCAGTTGTTATGGTATTGCTCCCAAAGTGAAGTCCTTATGAACAAGAGTAGATATTGCATATTCAATCAACATACTTAGTCAATTCATAGCTAAGCGATATGAAAGTCACTCGAAATTAACTAAAAGAGTCCTTCAATATTTGAAGGAGACTAAAATTTTTCGCATTGAATATAATAATGATTTGAATGTTGAGCTTATGGGTTATTCAAATTATGATTGGGCAAGAGATCGAGAAGAAAACAAGTCCACCTTTGTTTATGCATTCAGTATTGGATATGATAATGTGTCATGGAGTAGCAAGAAACAACCAACTGTTTCTTTTTCTTTCATTGAAGCTGAGTATAAGGCCTTATGCAATGCAACATGTGAAGGAATTTTTTTAAGAATAATTTTTGTAGACATGGGAGAAAAAGAGGGGAGACCAACATTTATTAAGTATGACAATAAAAGCTCTATCAAATTGGAAAGCAACCCAACCGAGTCTATCATGCAAGATCAAAGCACATTGAGACACAACATCATTTTGTAGGAGAAAAATATAGTTAAAGGAAATTAATTTGATCTATTGTAATTACAAATGATAACGTGGCACAGGTTTTTACTAAGACTTTAGAGACAAGTTAGACGTGATAAATAATTCATTTATGTATTAAGGAGGAGATTTAGAGTTAATGGAGAAAACAAATGTTCTAGATTTTGTAGAACTTGAGTCTTGAATTCATTGCCTTTAGTACCATTATTTAGTATGAGTCACTTGTAGATAAGTGGATGAGTCAGTTATAGTTGAGTAGATATTATTTCTATTTATAAGGAGAGGAGGTCATGTATTATACAATCAATTTTGAATAACAATCAATTTTGTAACAACATCTAATTCTAGTAAATCAATAAAAACTATTTAATCAACTAAATCTAAATCAATTAGGGTGATGAACGACCTATGCTCTTGGAAACCCTAATAGGGAGTAGCTGTGCTTTGCGTGTAATGGTCCAGCTTTCATTACTACTTTTCTCACAACTTTTTATCATGCCTTTGTCGGGACTTCGAAGGATATTTTTCCGTTCGTCTATGCTCTTATTCTATGCTTTTCCCAATGGATATTCGAACAACGCTTCTAGAAACATATCATAATCTAAGAACATCGAAGATTATTTCATTAAGGCGGTTCTATACATTACGGAGCACAGTTGCACAGCCAGGCGGAAATAAGGGGAACAACGATAGATATAAATCAAGGATTTGGTCTCCTGGTTACCCCACCTTTGTACTTCTTATGCTCTTTTCTCTATTTATGCTTTTCTGGTGGCCTGCATAAATTCAAATGGCCTTTTGCAATAAGTTACACGTCTTTTCTGAACTAGTTGCACATGTTTCCAACCTTCACGCTTTAACTAGTGCTGTGGTGATGCAAGATGATAGGTTGCACCAGTCTTAGAAAGCTACTCGAGCAGCCATAAAAGAAACAACGACCAATGACACTTCTCGGATGAAGGTAAAAAGATACATGGAAAAAATGATCTAACCCGGAATGTGGAAATTATTATCCAAGCGAAGACTGTGACTACAATATTAATTATATGTCAGAGCGTTGGAAAACATTGTTCATTATATGTATGGGCATAGAGAGAACGCGTTGATGCGTTTGTGGGAAGGGGATCATAGAGGTTGAACGTACTTTCTGTAATTACCCATTTAAATTTGATTTACCATCATGGTGAACTCCCATAAAATTGTCATAATAATGTTGACTCCAATGAACAGTCAAATCTATGACGCGTAAATTTGAATGTGTAATCTCGAGCTATGACAAAGAAAGATACCAAACTAGGATGAAGACTTCAAAGAAAACATTCATATGTCTGACGTTTTCATTATTAATTAGATAGTTTAATGCATTTTTTTTTGCCGTGATCTGTTTTAAATCACGAAAAAGTCATTCTCTAAACATTCTGACAAGCTTTGTGCTATAATGTCCCTAATGTAATGTATTTAACCAAGTAAGTTGTTGCGGAGACATTATTGTTTATATTCTATTATGTTTTATTATATTTATTATATTTATATTTCTATTATATCTATATATTTAAGTATAAATAAATTAAAAAACAAAAATATAAATAAATTAAATATTAAAAGTTTATTCGACAACCGAGTATAAGAGAGATTTTTTTGAATGTTCAAGGTAAAATTTACATGTCTTATCAAATGACAATAATAATAAAATAATATGCAGTATTATTATTATATTTATTACTACATTTAATGTGTTGATTGAAAAAGTAGAGAATCTATTATAATATAAAAATATATATCTTCTGTTATTATTATATCTATGAGTCTATTTAGTGTGTTGATTGAAAAAAATATTTTTCTCCAAAGATAAGGAGGAGCATTTATTTAATTTATCTTTGTTGGCTTTGTTGTTGACATTTTAATATCTATTTTGGATGGTTATAAAATTCTTGCAACTCATCAAGCTAATGAAGATGGTAAAAAGGAATTTGTAAATTAAATACAAAAGTAATGAATGTCATTTTAGTGGCTTTGCATAGTAGAAAAATTAAACACAATGAAGTATGTGCATGTTAAAGATATTTGGGACAAGATTCAATGAAACTATGAAGGATATGAAAAGGTAACGAGACCAACTCTTGAGACTCAAAGAATGCAACTTTAGATTTTGAAGATGAGTAAAAAATAAAAAATTGCAAGATCAATGTGATTGTTAATATTATTAGAGTTGATGAAAAAATTTATGAATCAATAATTATTTAGAAAGTACTGAGTTCTCTTCCCTTAATATTCAATGAAAAAGTCTCACTCATTGAAGAAATGAAATATCTAGAAAATATGACAATTGATGAACTAGATGGAATCCTACCTACATTTGAAATGAGAAAAGAAAAAGAGAAATCAAGATTAAAGGAACCAACAATAAATATATGAAATAAAGAAAAATAACCCAAGGATGATCATCATTCCAACTATGAATTAGATGCATAAGAAGCTCAATTTGTGAGAAATCTAAAAAGAGGATCTAGCAGTAAAGAGGTAGGAAACTATTCAAAGGTTTTAAAGGTTTTAATCTCCCCATTTGAATCGAACATTTCTGCAATGTCCTTCTCCTTCTCTTTCTCACATGCTCTAAGCCATTCAGTTGGTGTCATTATTACATGCCTTTGCATTCTTTCTTGTTTGTCATTGAAAATGGATGTTTCTCTTCTGTAAGGGTGTTCTTTAGGGAGGAACACCCTAGAGTAGTTATACATTTTCTTTTGTAGGTCTTCGGACCACCTAGCCTTCAGAGAAGGTCTAAAAAAATCGCATCCATGATACCCTTTTGTTACAAGACCTGAGAAATTATTGTATACAGGTTGGAATGTTAGTACACATGAAGATTAGAACATGTACTGAATTTAATTAAATATATGTGAAACAATCTTTTTGTGTGTATAAAAAAATCAATAAAAATGTTATTTACCAGAGAAAACTCCTAAGACTAGATAATCATGTATGGTGTGAGAACATATGTCATACAATGCAAAAATCCTCTTTATTGGGATGGGTCTTGATACATTCTACACATGTATCCCTTCCCATAATTCATTTAATTCATCTACCAATGATTGTAAGTAAACATCCATATTCTTCACTTGTCTTCTACAAGGGACTATGAGAGCTCACATAAGATGTTCATTCTTCAATAGAAAACCATCGGGGGGTATTGGTATTAATCACTACGATAGGAAAAATAGAATAGTTGGTGTCTTGGATGGAAAATGGGTTGATGTCATACATGGCTATTCAGAGTCGTAGACCTCGTACTTCATCCTTGAATTTTTCAGGCCGTGTATCCTCTATATGCTTCACCGCTAGTGAATATCTTGGATTTGCATAATTCCTAACTCACTCGTGTGTGAGGCATCCCATCCCTAAAACATAGATAATTATTTGAAATGGAAGAGCCTTTGAATCCTTGGGATTATAGGCATGTGCGTCAATATCTTATGAGGAGCACCATGTGATTTACCCATTCTTTTAATTATGGTACCTGTCATGCCCACATTTCATACATATCTCTTTGTCTGCATATTCTCCTCTATATAGAATACAATCATTCAGGCCTACATGATATGATATGTACTCAACACCCAACATTTTCAACAACTGCATTGCCTCTTCACAACTACCTAATAAGACATTGTCACTTGGAAGAACCTTATCTTTGAATAACCTGCAATTGGTGGGGAATATAATTGTACAATGTCAATATTTAACATTCGTAAAATAAACCAGTTTTAATGTTTATTGTGTGATCATATTTCTCAAAATAAAAGGGACTTGATCAAACATGCAGGTGAATTAACTCAATAATTTTTAGAGACATGTATTCAACATGCCAAACTTTGGTATCAAGTTGTACAAAAACATCATTGTCCCCAGCGGAGTAGAATTTGACTCGCCGCCAGGTCCAAAGAGAGGGGTGGTGGAAGAAAATTTTAGGCTTTCAAATAAGGTATTAGTGATATCAACATCATCCCCTCAATCATTATTTTGTAATGCATCTAATAGAATTTCCTCCATGGCAATCGTATCTTGTAAGTAACCATCCATACCAACCTCTATTTGATTTCATCCATTTTGAACTTGTGATGAGGAACTACTATTGATGTAGTCATTCCTAATTGGAGAATCTAGATGTAGTGGGAATTAAATAGGTGGTTGCTTTAACCATTATTTTTATGTTTCCTCTCTGAATATTTCTCAATCTTTATCTTAAAGTATCCTTCTTTTAATTTTACGTTGTAGTGGGGTGAACAGGAAGATGGTAGGTTGGTTGCTTATCATCACTATAATCCTAATTTCCAAAAATATTGAACATCATTAGTACACTATCAATGATATTAGTAAGCACATTAATGTAATTGGTTTGTTGAAATCATGTTATATGAAACAATGTTTACCATCGTTGATTTAGAATTTTCCGGAAGGAAGATTTCAAGTTCCAATTGGTAGAGTGAAGAGGTAGTCCAATTTCATGTACCAACTACTTCCGATATGTTACTCCTGATAAGAGCTTCCAATGTTTTTTAAATGGAAGAATACTTTCTGCATCTGAACTCGATTCTGAGCCAGGAGCTTACAAATTTGGATACATTTATATTCAAATTGACATGGATTAAAATATGAAATTCAATTAGATAATGAAAATGTAAATAAAATCTGAACGTACTGGAGATGAAAAGGGAGAACTCTACAAAGGACTTTCATAAAAAATATGGAATGAGATGGAATTTAAAGAATTGTCCATTTGATATTATTGATATTTTGTTCTTGCATTTGAGAAAAATTAGAAATAAACTTTTGCGTCCATATCTAAAATTAATTTTGAGAACAATATAACTACAATTTGAATTTCAATATAGTTTTCGATAATTTTTTCTAGACTAAGGCAACTTTAAATATGAAATGTATACTATGAACTACTATAATTCATGTGGATGTTTCCTAAATGATGATCTGATTTTAATATGTTATTTTATGTCAAAATAAAATTTCAAATAAATCTTAAACCCTACAGGTGCACTTATCAAAGCAAATCGCACCTATCAGTGTAAATCATAGTAACAATAGGGCATTCAAATAATATCCTCACCAGCTTATGGCATTTTGAAAATATAAAATATGTTATCATTTGAGTGCTTTTGTACAAAAACACATCGACGCGTTTGAATAAAAGAAACATTGGTTTTCACTTGTTTCTGATATTTTGAAAATAAAATTGAATTCTACAATGTCTATGCTCTTATAAAAACTATAACATCAATGAATTTAAATAAAACTACCCGATTGCATTAACATATTAACCATAATGTTTCAGGATGTCAAAAAAAATTATATCTGGTGAGTGCGTTAAAAAAATTGGCACCTAGGGAATATCAATGTACTTTACTTGTAAATGCACCGATGTTATTTACTATCATATGCACAACAATTTGGATTACTTGGAAAAAAAATAAAATGCAAGATTCTCTTTTTCTTTTTGTCCAAATTAATAAATGGATGGCAATTAATTTTTTGAAATCAGATTTCATAAAGTCTTTTATATAGTAAAATGTTATTAACTATTTCATTATTTTTAACAAAATTTCAAGGGTGTGATTTTCAAGAGAGACATACCAAGAGCATTGAGCAACAACATAATACTTTGGAGCAACGAAACTATTCAGGAGATCAAAGGCTGAAAGGTATGGTGTTTCACTCAAAACCCTGCATAGGAAAATGTTTAAATTTTATTGTTGATTTTACTCTATTTTTCTTTAGAATTTCTATAAGGGTTTAATTAAAAGAGAGATCATTTGCAAGAGAGAAATACTAGGAGCACTGTGGAGCAACAAAATATTTTGGAACCGCAAAAACATTAGGGGTACTTTGACGTCTAAAATGGTCCTCTTAAGAAAATTATAAAATAATAGTGGAAATAATAAAATAAGATTAAATTAAATCATCAAATTTTAAATGTATAAGTAAAAATTATTTTTTCAACTCGTATTTTCAGCTTAGCTCCCTATTAGTTTACTCAAATATCGAGCATAAACAGTCATTAGATGCAGAATTTGAATCCTCATCCAAGGATTACCCATGTTGCACATTTTCAATAGATCCTGCTACAAACCAAACTAGAAAACCTTTTAAACTCAGACAGTGTGGATGAATAATTGAGAGTGTACAAGTCAATAACTCGACAACCAACCATTCACATGGTGCACATTAAAGCATTTGAGCAAAATTTATTTTTAAAAAATACTACCCTAAAGAATCAATTACTCTAAAGAATCAATGACTCTAGATATCCTAGTTCTAGCCTCATATATATATATATATATATATATATATATATATATATATATATATATATATATATATATAAATTTCAACTTCTAATTTTCTAATAGGCTCGTAATTTTAACATTTTCCTAAAATGTTCGTCAAATAACTCTAACATGTTTATTTTAAATTTAGTTGTATTTTACAGTTAAAAATGAGGAAAAAGGGCATACGGGCATCAATTTTAAAACCTACACACAATGATAGCACATCCAAAAAAGAAGAGAAAACAATTTCTTTGTAAATTCTTTAAAAAATTAATATGTTTGAACTATATCTAAGTTTAACTAATATATTTTTTTTAGTGTGTGTCATGAAGAAACAAAAAATGAAGAAGATAGATAATATTATTTCTAATCTAAGTGTAGAAGAGCATAAATTCTTAATAACAAAATTACATAAGGATGGATTAGGTGAATGAAAAAATACTATTCAATATGAGATTTTTGTTTTGTTTTGAATATTCATTAATAATATACTTAAGAATATTAGATAAGATGTTTCAAGGAATATATTAATTCATATATGTTTAATGTTATATAGCGATAAATAATAAAGGAAAATATCAATGCATTCTACGAAAATAAAAGTTGTAGAACATGTAAATGACGATGAATTGGTCCTTAACTCATCTAGAGTGTTGCCAGAGGTTAATGAAAGGGGGGCATTTTATTTTATAATAATACAATGAATCTAATGCAACGAATTTATAGACATTATTTACACTTATAATGCAAAAATGAACCCAATGATTTCGAGAACCAAATTATTTCTAAACTATAGGGAGCATTTACAAACCAATGGTCAATGAGACATGCCAGAATTACAATAGAAAAAACATACAACAACAAAAAAAATCACTCAAAAGGAAATATTATTAATTAAAATGATTTTGTATAATTATGTGTATATATTACTACAAACCATACATTTATTAATATCCATTTTGCTATATTTAGTTTTCATGTATCAATATAAAAATAGTTTATTACTTTTTTCAGGAAGATTATGAAAATCCCAAATGATGAAGGAGTTGATATGTGTACAAGGATATGGTTAAATAAATGGACATACTTGCATCACAGGAGGAGCCATCTCAACAATAACGTGCTTCAAATGTATGTAACCATGACTAAATTTGTACATATAAAAACATAATTCAGCATTAAATATTAATTTTCAAGTATTTTCTTCTATAAAAAAAAAAACAAAATGGAACCCATTCAATGCCTAAAAGAGGATGACAAGGAAGAAAATGGTTGATATTAAAATTTGTGAGAAATTTTCAATATTTCCTTATAACAGTTCAACGTTTCATTTTTGTATATTTTAAGTTGCTTTACAACAACCATCCTTGAATTTATTCAAATACGTGATCACATACAAAGAAGAATTATTGGAATAATTAATCGACATTGGGTTAAATATGTGTTTTAAGTATATGTTGGATTATCAAAAAATAATTTTGACTTTTATAAGTATCTATGTTTTTATACTTCTCTGAGCTTATATTAATAGAACAAAAAAATCCTTTATATTGAATCTATGATTTATAATGGGGTTTAAAACATGCAAGGAACAAAGTAGAGAACTATGCCAACAACAAGCTTGTTGCAGCGAGGCATGAGACATGGTTTTGAAACCATATCTACAGTTTATAAGTCACTTCTTGCTATGGTACATTTCTATTCGATTTACATTGATGTCTATTGCTTATTTTAATTTTCATTATTCTCACCAATGTAGACACACTTATTACATCTTATTTGTATGTTTGCAAATGGTAGAAGATCAAGAAGACTAAAAAATATTGATTTAATAAACAAAAAATTCATCCAAATAAACCAAGTCATGGAACTCGCTTGAGCACTGACACAGTTTCAAACAAGAATGATGATCTATTTGGATATCAATGCAACTTGTTGTATTTTTTGAAATAGTTGTCTATGAAAATCAAACATTTTGTTTAATGTAATGGACATATTGTCCCAATTCAAATACTAGGTTTTACCAATAACAATCCCTTTTTGTATGCAAAGAGCCTCTTATTCATATATAATAAAATAAATTTTAATTTATTCTATCATGTTTTCCATTGTCACTATGAAATGTTACACCACTAATTAAATAGATGGATGATTCAATATTATAATGAAGAAATGTAAAAATTGATAATATACAAATTAATTCAAACATCATAGACAAATGCAATAATCAAATTTCAATTTATATGAATATTGTTATAAGATATATGTGATCTTTTTAATGAATTACAGATTTGAAAATTACAATAATTGCACTATCATAGATTGATGTTTCCAGAAAAGAGAAAAACTCATATAAAAAAACTAGTATGTCGATATCATAAACACAGAATTGTGTGTTATGATATATAAAAGCACCATGATGACATATTTTTTGTATGATCAGTTCCTTTTTATGAAACAACAATACCAAGTCATTTAACTCTTTAAGCACCAATATTTTTTGCAATTAACACCCCAATGCATTACAATTCTTAATGCACCAATTCTTTTATAGAACTATCACCCTGGTCCTACAAAATACTATTTCCACCACCTTTGGTGTTTTGTTAAAGTTAAAAACACATTTCATTTTATAATTGTAGCACATTGGTGCATTTATACATAAAATACACATCGACACTCGGAGTTCAAATAAAAGCATCGAGTTTGCAATATTTTTTTCGTGCACCGGTGTCGTTCCTTAAAATGACGGCCCGGGGCAACACAATTGTTCTTTTCATTTAATGTCTTGGTCCTTTAAGTTATGTATACAACCCCGATGCTTTAGATATATGTAGTGCACTAGTGCTACAATTTCCATTAAGCGTAAATCAAATAAAACTTATGCTAAAACCTTAAACAACCCCAATTTTCCCAGATTTTCCCAGATGTGATGAAGTTTCATTATAATTTTTGTTAAAACATCCACTATCACAAACATATATTTTTGCAGATGCTTTTTTGACATTTTTCACCAATTTTATAACACTAAAAACCTCTATTATAACCTCCGCTAGAAGGCATTTTCCTTGTAGTGATCTAATATGAGGGAGATTCGTAATTTCCAATGTCCTCCCAATGTAATATATATAGATAATATATAATATATATATATATATATAATATATAACCAACATAGATCCATCATAACTTTGGATATATTGTGTGTCAAGAGGATTCTAAGGAGTGGACCCCTATTTTTACATGATATATCTTGAGTTAAGATGGATATATCCTAGTATAAATTTAATTTTCATTATAATTATATTAAAACCTTAAAAATATCATTCCACTTAAAATTTTTCTTCAAATCAAATAAGGTCAATGTAATGTTATAATAAAAATAAAAAAACTCAAAGTTAAAATGCATTTGAAACTATATATTGGACCATTTAAATGTTATATTCAACAATAGAATATATCAAGCCCCTAAATTGCCCTCACCACATCAAATATAATGGGTGAACATCATGGGATGAAAAAATAATTATGTTTAACCTTTAAATAGACATCTTCACATCAAGCACCATGGATGAAAACCATGAGTCATCTAATACAATGGGTTTGAAAACTATTTATGGTGAAAATGTGTCCCTTTTGCTTTAAAATAATCGAATATGATTCCCAACTTCTCATGTTTCCATTAAACTAGGGGAATGAAATTCCTTTTAATATACATGATGTGGCTATTTAAACCAAAAAATAATATAACATATTGAAATAAGAAGAAATGTGAGATATTTAAATAATACCAACTAGCAAAACCATATAAATTAAATGGTATGATATATTTAAATAGTATCAACTAGCACAACCATAAAAATTAAATGGTTGGTAAATGCCTATAGGCATCAATCCACAATAAGAATAAGAAAACACACTTCATTATACATTTCACGTTGCTAAAATTAAAAAAAAAAAATCATGAAAATAACAAAGTTATTCTTATTATTTATTAAATTATATATAAATTAAATATATATACATTTCCAAAAATAGGGAACAAGATTCTTAACCTTGAAACCTACTTTAATATGGAGATTCATAGTCTGTAGGAGTTTTTGTTACAATACCATGGACAACTTGGCTTATCAATAGCACATACCTAAAAAAATTATAACTCATTTTATAGAACACTTATTCATGTAATATTTTGTTTCGTTAATCTATTTAATTAAAAAACAAAAAAGAGATAAATAATAACCTTCAATTTTTATCCACTACCATAAATATTATAAAATAATATATGGAAATTCAACCTCTGCCATCCCATTCAAATCATAAAATTCATAATTCAGAATAAGCACATCTATCACCTTAAATATAATTCAGAATAACTTCAAAATATTATCTAAAAAATTCGTCCTTTGGCTTCGCCACTTAAAAGTACAGTAATAAAAAAAAATACCGTAATAAGAATAACAATGTTTGTTATCATCGAAGGGAAACGTTCTTTTGTCGTCGTTATGAATGTCATTGCTTTTACCATTGTTTATTGCACCGACACACATGTCGATATGTAGATATGAACATCAATCATTGATTCCTAATGAATACAATGCATTGAATTTTTCACATTGAGCGCACGCAAAAGCCTTCCTGTTCTTCGCAAGATATTATCTAATGATCATAAAGTCCAACTTTTTACAATAATATTAATTGTTATTTAATTATAGCATTAATATGTTTTGTAGTTTAGTAAATATACTATTTGATTATATCTAACAACCCTTCATTATAATAATGTAAATTATTTATATATTAATTAATAATACGAAATTTTATAATATGAGATAATGGGATAGAATATGAAATTTATTTTAATATTTTTGAATAAAAGATTTTTTTTAATATAAAATAAGAGAATATAGAGTAGTACAGTATCTAAAATGTAAATAAATAATGATTATAATTATTGGTTATATTTTGCTATTCAATTTAGATAAAATGTCTCCATTTTTATAGCTAAATATTTAATAATATATAATTTGTAATATTCAATTTAAATAGTCATGATTCATATATGAAACAATTATTTTCATCATTGGTATGTGATATTATATTTGGATTATTTGATGTTTTGTTGATCTACTTAAATTTTGATTTTGTCATCCTTCATTCTGCAACTATAATCATAGAGGTAATGTTTACTATGTAGACATATTTACAATCTAATATACATCAATTGTATAAACAAAAAATAATACTGTAGTAGTGATTACTTCATAAATAATACACAATTTTTCAAAATTGTGCCTCTCACCATCTCTCAACAAATATTTAGTTGGATACACTTGGTACAAGAACTTGATATGTCATGATAAAGCATAGATATAGTAAATGTTTCTTCTTATTTATTATAAAATAAAGGAAGTAAAAATCCCTAGTTATTTACAAATTGTTTGATTAACCCCAACATATAAGCACAACACATAATTAAGTGTCAAGAGAAAATTCAAATGGATCTTTTTGTACACAAGCACTTATTAGAAAACTTTTATGAGTAACTATAAATTAACTAATAATATATACCATATCAGATATGAAATCTTAACGAAGATGAATTAAATACTCATAAACATTAATATCAAACCTATATTTTTTATTATGGAGTCTTATGTATTGAACCTTGCACACTTTGTTTTATTTTTTGCAATAACAAAATAATTCTAAACTAATTCTTCGTTCTATAATTACATTCTCTCTATACAAAAAAGTCAATGAATATATGTACATATCTTAATAAAATAAATAAATACTATAATAAAAAGATTAAACATAAACAAAATCATGATATATTACATATATAAAGTATTATATGGCCACATGTAACATTCTACTTAACACACATTCTACGCAAATTACAATTATTATTTATGTATTGATTTACTGCAATAATGGTTTACATATTCTGCATGATTAAGTTTAATGATTCTATATCCTAACACATTAAACCTTGGATTCCCAACCTCGAGAGATGTCGGGAGAAGCTTCTGGATGATTTTGGTTGCTCTCTAATTGTTCATCACTTTATTGGATGGTCGCCCCATTGACTGTCCTCTATGGCTCAACTCGATTGGACATCTAAGAGTGTTTGTCTTAGTTCCTTTCTCCGAGGCATCCTCAAGAAATTTCAGCGTTTCTCTCTTTGTCTTGCAGATCTACCCTGTTTTGGCTCATTGCTTTGGGGTTTCTCTCTAATTCGCTTTTGCCTCATGATCTTCTTGATGATACCTCCCTAGCTCAGTCGTAGTTCCTCCATGGTTGCTTGTTGGATGATTCATTCATCAAGACGACTATGGTGATTATTTCTTGCAAGAATTTCACGCAACACTATCTAGGTAACGAGATGTCTATTTGTTCTTAGTATTTTCGTTTTTGCATCAGAAATTTGATAGCTCCTCTTTTCTAATTAACAGTGCTTCCTATTTTTCTCAGATTTTGTCGAGGGTTTCCAGCAGTAGGCAAATGATCCTTCCGGGTAGAGACCATACCTCATTGTGTCGGTCCACAGATTTGCAGTCTCAAAACCCCATCCAACTCTAGGTAAAGTGAAAGATAATTTGGGAATTTCTTGGTACGCAGGGTTGAGAGTCTTTAAGGGTGTTAATGGCTTAACTTTCGAGTTTGTTGATAATTCCATAAACTGTTTATAGAACTTGTTAGTTTTTTTTCTATACGTATTCGAAATCTAGAGTATATATGGCCAAGGCACTATATTTCATGGCTCTACTGCTAAATTCCTCGTGTTTGTTTAAATTAAGTTTTAGGTATGCAATCCCGAAATTTGTTGGTAGTTTCCCTTGAAATCAAGTTGTGATTTAATTTATGACAATTGTGGATGGATGATTTTGTAAGTTGGCTTCCCTAATTTAATCAAAACTTTGTTATGCCAAACCTTTGTGCCTTGCATGATTGATTATAATCTATTTCTATGAAAATTCTTACTCCACACAGGTCTATGTTTTGGAAAGTTCTTATAAGGTTTTTATTCCGAGCTGGCTTGACTTTCTCTGGTTTATCAAGGAATTAATCAGTTAACCCATATTTAATGTTTTGGTATTTTATGCAATTTTATTATATGTTTTGTTTGTAGCTCCATAATAACTATGCTACGCAGTTGGGGTTTATTGTGCATTAACAAGAGTTGCTTTTATGCTTTTTCCTCTGTTATTGCTACAACATGGACTTGTTAGTCTTCTTTTCATACATAACTGGGTTATATTCTATTTCTCCACGGTAGACTATGCATGGTATTTGTAATAATTTACTTTTCTGCGTTATTTTCTTAGGGTGAATTTATTTCAGGTTTCCTTTGGAATAAAATCATCAAGCTTGATTAGTTGTAGGATTTAATCTACTAGTTCCACTTATTTTTTAATAGCTAAAGGGCATCAAAGTATGGAATCCTACAAAATTAACTTTTCTTGGAATGTTTGCAAAATACTATTTCCTTTCTAGAATTATGACCTCTCTTACCCAGATGGTTTTCTAATAGTTTCATTATTTAGAGGGATTTTTCCTGTTTTTCTAAATTCTATTCATAAGGACTTATATATATATATAATATTTCCCAATCTCTTTTACAATTTTCCCATCGTGTTTTTTTTTTAAAGTTTTGCACAACCTCCTAGTTAGTTAATATTGTAAAATACTTCTAAAGTCAAAATTTGGACCGTAGTGAAATAACTCATCTATTTCTTTCAAACATAATTCAGAGTTTTAGTTTTAATGGTATATTCCATATTTGAAGATATAAATAATTATCTAGTTCTTTAGAATTTAATGTTTATCTCTTCGACCAAGTTTAACTGTAAGTTGACAAGTTTCCTCCCAACCATGAGACTCGCTTCGAAGCCAAAATCTCCCCCCTCGAGTTGTTGCTCACATGACAAATGCTATCTTGTAAGACTAACAATCCTATCTTTCACAACTATCTGGTCTTAACCAAACTTAGCTTCCGGACTTATTTGACATACCATCATAAAAACATCTCCTTTACTTCTCCTCTCCTCATCTTAGGTACCAATACCCTCTTGATTTCTTCCCGAAGAATAAATCTTCAAGGAAGTAGTTAGGAATGGGTAATTGCCTATCCTAATTAATTGTCATGTGAGAGTTATAAGATTTGCTATCACTCAAAAATTTCTTTTATGCATAACTCAATCAAAATCTTAAATGTATAAATTTAAATAGTAATATCCAGTTCATTTAAAACTGTAGTGATTAAATACTTACAATGATATGGGACATCACATCTTCCCTCCCTAAGATTAAACATCGTCCTAATGTTTCTCTGCTGAAAAAAAAAATTGGAAATGTCTCCTTCATGACCTATCCATCTTCCCAAATGGCCTTCTCTTGCCCAAAGTGCTTCCATTGCACTTTAACCTGGGTGATAACTCATCTCTGCAACATTACTTCTCTTCGATCGAGTATACCCAAGGGCTTGACAAGAAACTCACCTTTTGGTTCAGCCTACACATGATAAAATAAATTTAGTAGCCATTTTCTTTGGTGTTCTGTCATGGTAATTATTTATAGTGCTTTATTAATAATATACTTACCCGTATATCTTGCCAATTAATTATAGGGTTGGAACCATGAATATATATTTTTTTAATACATAGACACGAAAAACATTAATCACATGTATGTGGTTGGGCAAAGCAAGCTAATAAGCCACTGGTCCAATTCAGGCCAGGATTTGGAAAGGACCACAAAATTAGGGTGCTAATTTAGCACACCCACCCCAATGAAGAGTACTATGCTTAGCTTGTATACAAACATAAACATGATCCCCAACTTGAAACTCCAAAAAACTTCTCTTCCGGTTAGCAAATTTTTTCTGCCTATCCTTGGCAATCTTTAAATTGGAGCACAGCTTTTAAACCATATCTTCCATCTGTTTTAACATGTTAGGCCCCACCATTAGATTATCCGCCAGTCTGCTCCAACTTAATGGTGTCCTACACCTGCATCTATACAATACTTTGAATGGACTCATTTGCAAGGATTTATGGTAGTTGTTGTTGTAAGAAAACTCCACTAAATCTATGTAATCCTGCCACTTAGAAGGTTGTAGCAGTACATAAGTCAGAAGCATGTATTCTACTATCTGATTGACCTACTCAGTTTGGTCCTCTATTTAATGGTGATAGGTAGTGCTTAATTGGAGTCGGGTACATAAACCTCCAAATAAGGCTTTCCAAAATGCTTATGTGAATATTACATCACAATTGGAAATTATAACCTTTGGTATTCCATGTAGTTTAAAAATATTTTGCATAAATATATTAGAAATTTGAACAACCTTAAAAGTAGGCTTTACGGGAATGAAGTGAGTAGACTTCCTCAACCTATCTACTACTACCATTAATGAGCCATTCTTCTTTTTAGACTTAGATAGTCCTATAATAAAATCAATGGAAATAGTTTCCCATTTCCTTTCTAGTATGGGCAATGAGTGGAGTAATCTAGCTGGGTGCTTGTGCTCTCCTTTCACTTGTTGGCACTCCAAACAGTGAGTGAAATATTCAGCCACCTCCTTCTATGCACCGGGCCATAAATATTCTTTTTTGAGCACAGTGATTAATTTTTGATATCCAGGATGGCCGACACAAGGAATTTTATGGTATTCGTCTAAAAATAATTGTTTAACATATTTGTAGTTTGGCATATACATTCTTCCTTTGTAAACCAACATTCCTTCTTGATTTACCACATATCCCAATTGTTATTTATCGTTGTTTGTAATTTTTGCTTGCTGCCATAACATCTTGTATTCACGATCTTCTATTGTAGCTCCCTTAATCTTTTCTTTAAAAGTGGTATGTATCTTACTATAATACATTTCATAAATGTTGTTTAGTTTTCGACTTAAGGCATCGACAACATGGTTTTCCCTTCCTTTTATGTGTTTGATGTCAAAGTAAAATTGACTTAGGAAATCGATCCAATGGACTTGTCTAGCAATCATAGTAGGCTGCTTGAAATAGTTAGTCAGACTATGATGATCTGTCATTAATAAAAAATTCTTACCCAACAAATAATGATGCCGCATATTTAATTATTGGATTACTACCTTCAGATGTTGTAAGTTGATTACTTTTATTCATGCTCCATAAGTTTCCAAGATTTGTAACCTACGACTCTACTTTATTGCATTAGCATGCCACCTACTCCTTCCTTACTAGCATCTGTACATACAATGTATTCTTTATTTGGGTCTACAATACTCAGAATAGTTGCAGTACTAAGTAAGTGCTTCAGTCGGTCAAAACTTCTTTGACAGTCCATGTTCCAAGTGAAGGTTTTTCCTTTCTTTTGCAAAGAGGTAATGGGGTATCTCATCCGGGAAAATCCTTCCACAAACCTCCTATGGTAACCATGCAAACCCATGAATGATCTTATATCAACTACATTCTTTGGTATAGGCCATTCCATGATGGTTTTGATTTTCTCTGGTTCCACAACTATCCCTTCCTTAGTAATGATATGTCCTAAATATTGAATTTGTTCGTTAAAGAAACCACATTTGTTGTACTTGGTGTACAACTGATGCTCCCTTCGGGTTTCTAGGAAAATTCGTAGATGTTCCTTATGCTCCTCTATATTTTGGGAATAAATAAAGATACCATCAACAAATATTAATACAAACTTGTCCAAATATTGATAAAAAATTGTATTTATTATACACATAAAAGTTGTTGGAGAATTAGTTAATGCAAATGGTAACACAATGAACTTGTGATGCCCATAACAAGCCCTAAAGTTTTTTTTGGTTGTCTTCCTCCTTTATTCTAATTTCATGGTACCTTGAGCGAAGATCAATCCTCGAAAATATAGTCGCTCCCTTCACCTAGCCAAATGATTAATCAATATGAGGAAAAGGGTATTTATTCTTAACGGTAGCTCATTTATCTGTTGATACTCCTCGCACATCTGTAAGTTTTTGTCCTTCTTCTTGATGAAGAGTCGAGGAGCTCCTGAAGGTGAGACACTTGGGCGTACATACTTTTTTATCAAGAATCAACTTAATGTTGAAGTCTATATTCCTCTTTGGAGCTAGTCCCAGAATCTCCTCGGGTGATATGTCTGAAAACTCTTGTACCATAGGTATATTTTCTAACGTACAGAATTTTTCTGTTGAATTCATATACCCCACCTTATAGCACAAATTTGGCATCCCTTTCAAATACATTTTTCTAATTGGTATGCTATTATAGGTCCTATTTTTAGTTGCCTTCAAATACCCTGAATTTCTTGTCTCATACCCTCTTCATATATGTAATTAATAATTTTGTATTTACAGTTAATGAGGAACCAATGCTTCTCCAACTAGTCCATTCCTCTTAGAACATCATATGACCCAAATGGTAAGACAATGAAATCTTAATAATAGGTTGGCCTGCTATTTTCGGAGGGCAATTACTAACTTAAGCTAGCACCCTTCTTTTTTCCCCTATGGTGAGTTCTACTAGCCAAGGGTTTTCAAATTTAACAAATTTTAAATGAAAATGCTCAACCACCTTTACACTTATATAACTCAAAGTAGTTCCTTGATCAATTAAAATAGATACAGTTTGGTCGAAGATATTACCTATGAATTCCACCATTGTTGGTTGGTATTCTGCCTTATGATCTTCAAGGGCAACATTGATTTTAGGAGTATTCCTTGTTACTTCTACCATAGTTAATACTTCTTCAATCTATTCCACTTGATCTCTTCCCTTGTGGTACTGGTAGTTTTTAACATAATGTGGTCCTCCACATCCCAAACATTGCACCATGAGTCTAGCTGTTGTCTCCACATTTGTTTTCTACATTGTTTGTTCTTTTAGACTCACGTGGAAATTTTAATCTAAGCTCATTTATGTTCATATTTGTCTTTAATTGACCTTTGTGGGGTCCCTTGCTAGTACAATCTTATTTCCTTTGCTTCCAGAGACAAACTTAATTCCTTTTTTATCCTACTACCTCCTTCCTCCATCTACCTTCGGTCTATTTTGCTGATAAAATAGATGAACTTTTCGTATAACATCATCTATGGTCTTTGGATTATCAAACTCGAGATGTTCTGCATGAATAATGGCAAACTACTAATAAATCTATGTACTTTTTCTTTCTTTTCTTGTATGTAAGGAACCAATCGCAGCAAGGATGTGAATTTTGTTATGAATTCATCTATAAACAACTGACCCCATTGAAGGTCATGAAACTCCTTCGCCTTCTCTTCATAAAATATTCCAGTTAAGTATTTTTCCTTAAAATACCTTTGAAACTTTTCCCAAGTTACACTTTTCTCACTAACTCCATGCACCATCTTCACCTTCTCCCACCACAAGTTTCCTTTTCTTGTAATTGATAAATGCCTACGCGAGCCTTTAGATTATTATCATATTCATACAACTAGAAATACTTATTCATATTGATAAGCTAAACTTCAACATCTTCCTGTTGTTCACCATAAAGGATGGGAGGTTTGATATTTGGAAAGAACCTTGTAAATCAATTTTCTATCGTTTTTGCTTTTTGCATTCCGATACATTGTCAGATTCCACTTCTCGATTTTCTTCGCCCCCTTCTGTATCCAGGTTTTCAATTCTAAATTGTTGCTCTTTGGGTAGTTTCCATGTTCAGGACTGGGAATCGGTTGTCGATGATTCTACCTATCACAAAAACTTTTCATAATTTTCTCTTATTCTTGAATCAGTCTTTCATTATCCGCTGGCAACCAATCGATCCCTTTTTTTAATTCCTACATAGTTTCAAAAATGGTAGTGTCGATATTGCATGACTCCTCTCCCAATTTCACCCATACCTCAAGATTGGCTTATGGAAAGGATGTTGGTCTGGTTCCTATTATGGGTCTATGTGTTGTAAGCTTAGTCCTCCTCATGCTGGTTGTTTTTCCTTCTCTTTTCTTTTTACTCTTTCTTTCATTGTGCACATCACAAAAATTGTTATTCTTTTGTTTGAGAGGTCTTAGTTTTTCAACGTGAGCGCTCTGATAACACTTGTTACATCTCTTAATAAAAACAATAACTACTACAGTACAAAAATTAAACATAAACAAAATATTGGTACATTACATCTATAAAGTATCATGGTTAAGTATATTATATGGCCACATGTAACATTCTTCTTAACGGACATTCTACCCAAATTACAACTATTATTTATGTATCGATTTGCTGTAATAATGGTATACATATTTTGCATGATTAAGTTTAAGGATTCTATACCCTAAGACATTAAACCTTGGATTCCAAAACCCAAGAGATGGCGAGACTAGACTTCTAGATGATTTTGGTTTCTCTCCAGTTGTTCATCAATTTATTGGTATGGTCACACCATCGACGGTCCTCTATGACTCAACCCCATTAGACGGCTAAGAGTGTTTTCCTTAATTACTTTGTTTGATGTATCCTAAGGCAATTTCGGTATTTCTCTCTTTGTTTGGCAGAGCTGCCCTGTCCAGCTCATGCCTTTGGGGTTTCTCTCTAGTTCACCTTTGCCTCTTCATGCTATTGATGATACCTCCCTTTCTTAGTCCCAGGTCCTTCATGGATGATTGTTGGGTGACTAGTTCATCAGGATGACTCTCATCCTTATTTCTTTGAAGAATTTCATGTAGCATACCCATTTACGTAACAGTATGCCTATTTGTTATTAGTATTTTCATTTTTGCATTAGACATTTGATAAATCCTCATTTCTAATTAATAGTGCTTCTTGTTTCTGCTTAGATTTCGTAGAGGGCTTCCAGCAACAGGCTAATAATCCTTCTGGGTCAAGACCCTACCTCACTATGTCATTCCGTGGATTTGTAATCTCAAAGCCCCATCCAAATCTGGGAGAAGTGAAAGATAATCTGGGAATTTCATGGTACGCATAGTTCAAAGTTTTTAAGGGTTTTAATGGCTTAACTTACTAGTTTGTGCAGTTTGATGTCTATATGTATTCAAAATATAGACTATAGATGGCAAAGGCACTATATTTTGCAAAAGTGCTCCTAAAGTCGTAGTCTTTGTTTAAGTTAATTTCTGGATATGAAATTCTGAAATGGGTTGTTAGTTTCCCTTGAATTCAAGTTGTAATTTAACTCATGACAGTTGAGGACAAGTGATTTTATAATCCATCATTCCCAATTTAATCAGAACTTTGTTATTCCGAACCTTAGTGCCTTGCATGCCCGATTATGATCTATTTGTGTGAAAATTCACACTCAGCATAGGTCTATTTTTTGGCAAGTTCTTATAAGGTTTTTATTTCGAGTTGGCTCGACCTTCTTTGGTTTATGAAGGCATTAATCATTTAACCCATCTCTAAGATTTTGGTATTTTATGCAAGTTTATTATATGTTTGTTTCCAGTTGCATAGTTACTCTCCTATGCGGTTAGGGTTTACGTGCCTTAACAAGAGTTGTGTTTATGCGTTTTCCTCTGTTATTGCTACAACATGGACATGTTACTCTTATTTTCATACATAACTGGGTTATATTCTATATCTTTGCATTAGACTTCACATGGTATTTGTAATAATTTCCTTTTCTGCCTTATTTTCTTAGGGTGAATTTATTTCACATTTCCTTTTGATTAAACCCTTCAAGCCTGATTGGTTGTAAGATTTAATCTACTGCTTCTGCTTATCTATTAATATATATAGGGCATGAAAGTATGGAACTCTACAATAGTAACTTTCTTTCATTGAATGTCTGTAAAATATTGTTTCCTTTCTAGAATTGTGACTCTTTTACCCAAAAGGATTTCTAATAGTTTCATTATTTACAGGGAGTCTTCTTGTTTTTCTAACTTCCATTCATAAAGGCTTATAGATGTGATATTTCCCACTCTCTTTTACAATTTTCCCACTATTCTTTTCTTTAAATTTTGCACAACCCACTACATAGTTAATATGCTAAAATACTTCTAAAGTCAAAATTTGGATCGTACTGAAATAACTCTTCTATTTCTTTCAAACATAATTCAAAGTTTTAATCTTAGCAGTGTGTTCCATATTTCAAGATATAAATACTTATATGTTTCTATAGAATTTACGGTTGTCCTCTTGGACCAAGTTTCAACTATAAGTTGACAAGTTTCCTCCCAGCCATGCGACTCACTTTTAGGACAAGTCTCCCCCCCGAGTTTTTGCTCACATGATAGATGATTTCTTGTAAGACTAACAATGTTATCTTTCACATCTATCTAGTCTTAACCAGACATAGCTTCTGGACCCATCTGACATATCAGCACAGAAACATCTCCTTTACTTCTCCTCTCCTCATCTTAGGTATCAATACCCTCTTGATTTCGTCCAAGAGAATAAATCTTCGAGGAAGTAGTTACAGATAGGTAACTGCCTATCCTAACTACTTGACATGTGAGAGTTACAATATTGTTATCACTAAAACATTTACTTTATGCATAACTTAATAAAAATCTTAAATGTATAAATATAAATAGTAATATCTAGTTTGTCTAACTATGGTAATAAAATATTTACAATCACTTGAGACATCTTAATATATAGGTTACCTACATGTTTTTATTTTGATGAATCCTTCTTCTATGCAATTATGCTCATATATGTTTACCATCTTATTATATATCTTCTAATATCCATATTTTTATGTTTCATATACTATATCAATTTTAGTTCTGAATTTTATTAGTGTACTTAAAAATTAAAAAAGACAATAAATTTTTTTATTATATTTTATCTTCAAACAAATATAAACCATATATTAATTTTGTTATATTTATCTCATCTTTGTTTTTTTATATGTTTTCATTATTACCAATCTCATAAAAATGTATAAATTAATTCCTAGAATCATTTAACTTGACTTTTCATTGCAGATGGAGAAAACATTTAAATATTATTTATATGGTATTTCTCATATTCTGAGAAAAAAAAAAAATTCACTTTATCTTTCTTTAGTTGGTTAAAAAATCTCTCCCTCAACCACTAATTCCTCATCATTCACTTTACTTATAATTATTTTATAGTGATGATTTGTTATTCTATTATCTCACTCTACACGATATTCAACCGGTATGAGATAATGTCGTATTCAAAACAAAACATCTACGTAATTCATGTCTTTATACATTTCCATAAATATTGTGTAGAACTAGAGCTTTGAATATTCTAGAGAATATTGAAATCATTGTGTTTAATATGAATCACTAGCAATTAAGTAGACCAGACAACTTAGTTGTAGTTGAGTAGGTGTTATTTTCCTTTATATGGAGGCCTGGTTGTGTATTGTGCAATTAATTTTGAGGATTAGTCTAGATTAATAAAATATTTTCTATTTTGTCTTATTTTGATTCTGGTGGTTTAGCTAAGTAACGGATAATTATTCCATTCAACATTTGAGTTAGCAGCGGATTAGCCTCAACCAAATGTTTAATCAATTAAAGCTGAATCAATTTACTTGATCAACGAACTATGCTCTTGGAAATTTTCATCATTGTGCATTAACGTTTATAGGGAAGGAGTAGCTCCATGGCTTGTAAGGGTCTAGATTTCATTACTACTTTTCTAGCCACTTCTTATCATGACCCTGTGAAAACTTACAAGATATTTTTCCGTTCCTCTTTGCTCTTATCTTATGGTTTTGCCAATGGATATTGTAACAGCACTTCTAGAAACATGTCATAAAGAAAGAACATGGAAGGTTATTTCATTAAGGCGGTTCTATACAGTACGGATCTTAGTTGCACATCGTGGCTAAAATAAGGGGATCAGCCATAGCGATAAATGCTAGATTTGGTCTCACCCTAACCGAACCTTTTTATGCATGCAAATTCTTCTCTTTATCGATTCATTCTTTTCGGGTGGCCTGCATAAATTCAAATGTCTTTTTGCAGTAGAAGTTACACGTCTTTTCTGAACTAGTTGCACATGTTTCCAACCTTCACGCTTCAAATGGTGTTCTGGTGATGCAAGATGATGGGTTGACATAAAAGAAACGACCAAAATGGGATAGTCAAGTAATACGTGAAATAAACACTTCTTGCCAATTGCCTATGTTATAGAAACACTTCATTACCAAGTGATCTATGGAGTTATGACTTCTTTCATGGTGGGGATAACCCTTCTTTCTAGCGCATCTCCTGCCAAGTACTTATTGAGAGCTGCTCTCTCGATCCCCCTTTCTTCCTTCCGCAGTCAGTTAGCTCGAACTGGGTCAGGGAATGAATGTATTATATAAGATACCAGAGCTTGTGAAAATGCCCTCTCAGCTCCTTCTACCGGCCCTACTCAGCCCCCAGTGACACTTCCCGGATGAAGGTAAAAGGATACATTAAAATAATGATCTGACTAGGTTCAAGAGTTCAAAGAAACCATTCGTAGGTCTGACGTTTTCATTGTTATTTAGATAGTTTAGTGCATTTTTTTGTAGTGACGTATTTTAAATCACGAAAAAGTCATTCTATAAACTTTCTGACAAGCTTTATGCTATAGAGTCCCTAATGTAATGTATTTACT